>PVLD010000915.1:0-235249 GCA_004027595.1 Dinomys branickii | reverse complement strand
CCTACTATCTTATCTATAATTTGGTATTTCCTTTAATGTTTTTGTGTTAACTAATGTGAAGATAACTATGTAATACAACATCCAGTTCTAATTCCCTACTATATTCTGTATAACTTTGTATTTTCTGTATTGTTTATGGCTTTTCTGGTTCATATGTCTCCATTCTTTTGTCTTTAAAATAAAATTTAAAAAGAAAAAATAAATAAATGAAATAAAATAAAATTTTTTAAAAAAAAAAGGGACTTGCCCTAAAGAATCTAGAACTGTAGCAAAATCTAGATTTCTTAAAAAAAAAAAATTCTAGATTTCTAAAGCACATGATGTCATTCCTAGCAACAGTGGTTACATACAAAAGCCCAAGACTGCTAATAAATACACTCAAATTGCTTCTTCTCTTTGGAGACAGATTTTACTGAATCAGGCTTTTATTTAGAACACACGAGAAAGTGTGTCAATGATGAACATGCCAGGCGAGAGTGAGAGCATCGTCTGTGATTCCAAAGTTGGGCTTCTGAGTAATCTCCTTGGCAGTACAGGCTGCTGCCCCTCTGTGGGTAGAAATTCACTGTTCGAAGCAACAGCCCTTTGATACTTGGAAATTTGGGATTCTGTTCTATTTTTAAAAGCAACTATATCAGTATTCATCAACTGTTTGACATAGCCATTCATGTATTTTCAAAAAGGCTATTCTATAACCACACTTCCTCTCAGGAAGCCCCCAACCAAGTGGAAGCTCAAATGACTGATGGCAGTTACACAGCGCCCTTCCTGTTGGTTAGGAAGCAGGATTAATTAAACTAATGTGCTAAATCTCAGGCTAAAAACTATGCAGAGAAGCAAAAGAAAGCTTATTCTATGTTTTCTTAATGGCTAGCACCTTTAATACCAAAATAAGAAAGTTCATTCTAGAAAAACATTTTCATATTTGTAATTCACATAAGGCTGATTCAATTTGCTCTAATGGTAAGAAATGTTATTAATTTATATTGTATGAAATAATTACTCAAAAACATTGATCCTATGTCTAAATAACGAGACACTAAAATAATTCACCTTGTGATAGATCACTAACAAGGAAGCCACTCAGTAAACTTCAAAAATGCCTCACAAGCAAAGATCTGTGTCTAGGAAATCTAATTTCCCACTAAATATTTGTATGCTTTTTAAATTATATTAAGACTAAAATGTTTCACAGTAATAGCCGAAATTCTTAAGAGCATTCATATGCATTTAAAATCTACTTCAATATTTTACTGCTATCAGAGCACCAAAATGATTCTACCACAATATTTTAATGACCAACATACAGACAAATTGTCTTTTAAATTTTACGTGTTGTTGTGGAGGCAAATGAAAGGCCATGTGGGTGAAGTACTACAAGCTTCGGTCTCCTGCTATATTTCACAGTGCTTGTATCTCTCTATATTTCGGTGAGGTAAGGTTACTCAGCAAGATAAACTAGGATATTTCTTAAATGTGGATCCAAAGAAACAGTTTCTTATAGAAAAGGATTTCACAAATATCTTCAATAACCCAACAGCTTTCTACTGAACAGAAACACTGTAGGCAGGGCAAGTGCAGACTCCCAGAACATTCTCAAAAGCCATAGGGAATTCATACCGGCTAGAGGGCGAGAAGGTGACCCAAGCACCTCTGTCATCTGAGCCTTGAGCTGTGGAGACCACAACTGTCTTATCTGATAACCTTGGTCTAAAACAAAATGGAAAAGCCTATAAGTCCTGGGGCTTTGAATGTAGTCATAGTTAAAGAAATAAGGTCACAGAGTTACTATTAGGATCTGTCTGGAAACTCTGGAAGTCAAGATATAGAGAAAGGAAATCTTGCTACAGAAAAATACAAAATGTAGATGGCGCAACGCTGCCTGTGATGTTCAAATTTCTACTTGTCATTTACTTTGGGTGCCTCATTTTAGCAAATAAAGCGTTTTAGAGGTTTCTGTGTTCTATACCATAGTACACAAGAGCACAGTGCAGTTCACTAGATTGGACTATTCATCATTAATTCCTGCCTCAGCGCTTGCAATAACATGGGACAATTTTAAACTTGGGAGAAGATGAAAGCAAGAAAATTGACTTTTCATTTGTAAACATGCCATGAATCACATTCTTTCAAACTACAGTGTCTCCACCCTGCTGCTTGATATATGCACACAAATAAACAGATTTTCCCCTACTGAATACAGTGGAATCATTAAATGATCTTGATTTTGCTAAACATCTTCCATTATGTGGAAACTGGGTGACAATCTCAAGAACTCATGAGGAATATGGGATATTTAACAACTAATGATGAAAATCCCATTTCTATAAGGAAATCACTACCAAATCATACATTCAGCCACTTGAAAAGATGGCTTTCTAAAAGGCAGTATAAATTTATTAATTCCCATTCATCTTTCTTTCGTTTTAACTATAGAGAAAGCACACATGCAGGAAATATAATAAACTCACACACGCTATATATTCACTTGTACGGTGAGAGGAAGGTGATAGAGTAAGTCCGGGCAGACAAGTGCACTGTTCGGCCCAAACACACAGCTACGCTGTAGAGAGAGCCCAAAAGACAAAACCATGCTAGAACAAACCAAAAGCTAGACACTACGCCTTACACTGAAAACATACTTTGTTTCTATAGAACTTGGTCAATCATAATGGACACTATTTTCTTACTTATATTTACCCTCTCAGATTTATAGAAGTTGGTATGTAGTTCAGTATCGAGCACTTCAGATCTAAGATTTATTCTATATCTTTGCACATTTCAGCTTGCTGAATATTTCTTTCTCATGCAGAAGAAAAATAGATAAGACTTCTAATAAAATGACTCTTAATTCCTGACATCAAAAACTTGCCGAAAGCAAGTAAAATGTTAAAAATAAAAATTAGAACCAGAGAGTATGTATCAAATATATAGTAAACTAGATATGAGGTAAAGAAATAATGACAAGTAAAATACAGGAAGCATACAGAATAAACTCAGAGAAGGAAAACATTCTGCCAAATTTAAAATAGTAGAATTATAGCTTAAAGCTTTGCTTAAAATAGACTGAACACATAAAAGACCTCTTGCTTGTATACCCATTTTTAACCATATATTTTCTTTTCAGCAATAATTTTCATCTACTTTAGATGTTGGAGAGATACTCTAAGGAACAAAATCAAAGGCCACTGAACTTAATAAAACTTCTGAAATCCTAAACTGGAAAGAGTACAGGTTCTCTTTCTTTTGGAGCTTTTGACTGCATTTGACTATTTTAAAAACGCTTTCATTTCATATGGGGTGAAATGTACAACAGGCATAACCTACAAACAAGGAGAAATTTCTCATACACAAAAGCATGTGTGTGGGAGATTGTGTGAGCCAAGTCAAACCTGATTAGAATCACATTAATCAATAAACTGGTTTAATCAGCTTCAGCCTGTTTCCATGGTCACAATCAGTTATCTTACGCCTTTGTGCATTTATTTAGCCATGATGGGAGGTGCCCACACTCCTTCGCTACCTACGCAGAGGGTCTTATCCTCTCTGATCTACCTGCTCTACTGCCTTTAGCGTGCCCTCTCCTGTCCACTCTCAGGGGCATGAAATACATGCTTTCTTTTCTCTAAAAACAAAACCAAAACACCTTCTCCCACTTTCCCTTCCAGCTGCTGCCTGCGGCCTTCTTTCCTTTTGAGTAAAACTTGCTGAAGTGTCACCTGGGTTTGGCATCTTGTCTCCAGGCCTCTCCTTTCCTCCCCCTTGACACCACGTTGTCCCTCACCATCCCACTGAAAGCGTCACGTTAAGTTTGCCAACGGTGCTTACACTGTCCTATTTGACAGTCCCAAGTCTTGGCTCCCTCACCCCATTAACGGGATTCCTTCCACTCATCTGGCCACAGTCTCCCCTTGAAACCCCTGTCCTGGGCTTCCAGGACAGCACACTTAGAGGACCGTCTCCCAGCCCTGGGCTGCTCCCTCTCAGTCTTCCTCCGCAGTCTTCGCTCTGGCAAACCTGCTGACTAAACAGACCCTGCTTGCCGCTCATCGCCCCTTCGCTGGGGTGTAAGCGCCACTCCTGTGACCACTTTCCTGTCTATAGCGCACTCTCCAGCGCTCATCATCCCACATTCCACCTAACACGGACGCCAGACTACTGTCCGAACAGCAGTCAGACGTAGTTGCGTGGCTGTTTCAAATGCTCCCACGGTGCAATCACAGAGCAAGCACTAGCCCTCACAACGGCAGCCAAGGCTCGCGTGAGATGGGGGATCATCCCTCCCTTCCCATCCCCCAGGGCTCCCACTTTGCCCCTGCTGCTCTACGCACACCAACCTCTGCTGCAGCCCCAACGCTCCAGGGCCTCTGTACAAGTGGCTCCTTGTTTTCACTGTGTGCCCCTCCTGTAGGTGTGCTCTTCCTCAGACAGACCGGTCAGCTTCTGACCCAAGCCTTCTCTAGGGCCCCTGCTAGCGTCACGTCCCTGTCCCCATCCCCTTCCTCACTAGACTTTAAATTCCACGCTGACTCAGTTTTGCCTTTTGCTTAGTACTGCCCAGAAAATTTCCTGGTACCTGACAGGCTCTCACAGTTATTTCTATATGAATGAATTAAATTTTTTACATATAATATTGGGTTTTGGTCAAAACCTTCTCGGTATTAAATGAGTTTAAGGGACCCTGCTTCTACTAACCCTCAGAAATCTAACAAATTATAAAACAACCCATGGTTTAAACACCAGCTGGGTACATGGCCTGCAGGACTAAGACTCAAGCACATCACACTGAACCACCATTGCGCTCCTCTTCTTTATTTTATCTGACGCCAGGGCGAGGCTTTTTCTGAAGAGGAAGAGGAGGCTTCAAGTTGAGGATCATCTAAACCATTCTGGACAAGCCTATACAGTAGCCCATTGGTTGCCTTAATTAGACAGAATTCAATGCTGCAAGCAGCCAGCTTTGAGCCAATGATGCTTAGCATGAAGGTGTCGCTCCCTAATGCTTATGCATCCTTGCTTAATGAGTTATAGTATACCTTGTGTGAGAGTGTGTGTGTGTGTGTGTGTGTGTGTGTGTGTTTGCTTGCCTTGTTGCTAAAGAACTGCTCCATTTTACAATAAACAATTTCTATTTGAGGGTTTACAGAAGATCTTTTCTCGTAGTAGCTATTGCGGCCTCTCACCAGTAGCATAAGGAACCCTTGTAATATCCAACCAAGAACACACGCCTCTTCCTCTCACCTGGGGCGGACACAGAGGGCTCAGACTCGTTTCCACTCCCCTCATCAGTACTTGCATCATAGACGGGGTCGCGGGCAGCTGGGGTTTGAGAGCTGGCTGTAGCTTCCCTAGAGACAAAAGGAGGAATTGAAAATCCTGGCTGACACCTGGTTAGATGTCAGATTTACCCAGGATTAGTTAGGAAAAAGTCCTACTTAGATAAACATACAGTGAAACATGTATGGTTTAGATGAACCACTTTGAAGACTGTTTATTAACACTCCTAAGAACAAATTTCTCTTTCACCTAACAATCTGGTGTTGGCTAATGCTTACTATAATTAACTTCTGAATCAGTTTTTATCACTTATCATTTATATATTAAATACTGACCTACCAGATTGTCTCTGTAGGTCACAGAATGTTTGGAATTTTAGTAATCCCAAACCAGTTCTGAGTCTCTGACTGTCCCAAAGGGAGACACAGAGAGTTCAAAGGGCTTATCCAGTGCCACATAGTAACAAACATCAGTTCCAGACCAGCACGTGAGTTAGGACCAGGTAACATCAAACATTCTTCTTAGTCCTTGCAATTAGGAAACCTGTACTTCTCAGGTTTAGGGAAACAGATTCTAATCTTATATATTTGCTAATGTCTAAAAAATTATAAGTATTTGAAGTCACCAGCCACCTGTCACCTATGATTTTTCATAAAGCACATATCCAGTCTCACAGAAAACTTGTTAGAATGAAGAGCAAGGACCACACCCTCAGATAACATGGGCAATGTTCCCTAAAACTTAATATTTATCACCTGATACTAGTCACAGTGAACTGTGACTTACACACCAAGATTAAAAATGTGCATGGAAATCATCAGTCTTATAGATGAAGGAATTTTTTAGTTCATGCTTTTTTAGTGGTGTCTAAAAATTACCTAAATAACACTTAGCTAAGCCTCATGCTGGCTCCATGAGTGTAGGTAAGACAGAGGGCAGACCCGGAACAATCTCCTCAAGGGTTTTCTCTCCCATGACAGCCCTCCGCTCAGCCCAGCTATCAAACCCAGCCCATCAGGTGACCTCACAGCATTGAAAGTTGACACCTGACTTTCATGAGGCTTTTGAAGCAATTCTACTTAAAGTTATGCATTGTCCAAAACCAGAAGACCATACCTTTCACGTTCAATATTCTTTTCCAATTCCTTAACTTCATTTAGCAATTTATGGAGGCTTCTGATCTTTGATTTCTTCTCATTCAGCACCAGAACAAACCGCTTATAAAGGTCAGTCTCCAGGTCTTCCTTGGCACTCACACATTTCTCAAATCTAAAAGAATTAAACAAGTCCTCTCATTTTTATGCACATTAGTTCTATTCAGTAAAATACACAAGAAGATTTCAACAAAATACTTCAAGGAAAATGGAATTAAGTTCATTTGTATGTATGCTTCAACTGACTTAAAAGTATAGAGATAGCTCAATAAACCATCAAAAATTATAGCTTATTAGTATGTGCAATTTATAGACTGAGGTAAAGATCAAATTTGAAACTAGTAGAAATAAAACTTTAAAAAAATCTAAATGCCTCAATGTAATAATTTATTCACATCTCTAGTTTATATACAAAACAATGTTTTCATATCAGGAATTTTTAAAAAATATTGCCTGTGTTCTCAGTATGTAATTAATATTATAAAATAGAAACCAGTATTTTGTTTGTGATAAAGTGATAAAGTTAAACTGTTTGATTATCCTACTAGACTATAAACTGCTCCACAAGAAGAACATGGCTTGCCAAGTTATATTTCAATAACCCAAAACCACATATACGCAAATATACATAAAAACACATACACATATACATAATTAATTAAAGTATCCTACTTGGTATTTCCAAGGAGATATTAAGAGCAAATGTAAAACAATGTATGCCTTCAATTTTATAAGATAAAATTTTTAAATTTATCATAATTTTTTTGCAATGTTCATCTGAACTAACAGAAGATTATACTGTATTCATTTTAGCCTTCCAAGAGATACATAAGGTTAAAAAAAAGCAAACAAGCAGTTGTATGTACCTAATGTGTATGTATGTACACAAACCATAAACAAACCGCTATTTAATAGATTTAAATATAAATTATTCCATGTAAAATATTCTTTACAATTTGATCTATCTTCATCTGCTCTTCTTCCTACACTACTGCTTATTTATGCTGCCGGCTTTTTACACAGGCATCTATCTATTCAAACATGCACATCAGTAGCAATACGAATGTATACAAACATATATTACATTGAGTAACTAGAAACAAAAATGTTCATATGTGACACTTTTCGTGTAATACCTTAATGCTTTCTGTAACCTACCCACATGGGTTTCTACTAGGAGGAATAGGAACACATGGCCACACGCATCTGTAATCAAGTGCAGCAAACTGCCACAGCCGATGTTTTGCAGAGGCTGTGAGCTCCATTAGAGCAGGCAGCCTGCGGAGTATTACTGGCTGCTTTGTCCTCAGTGCCCAGCAGAGTGCTTGGTGTTTAACAGAGGCTCAGTAGATATTCACTGGGTAAATAATAACGCGAGTGAGTTCATATGCACTTATTTTCTCCACTTCACTGCTGATGTATTACGTCTCTCAAAGAACTGTAGTTTTTTCTTTCCAACACCCTGTTCTGAAGTTGCCTTTCTCTTTCTTCCAGGATGCCAGTCACCAGGCACATATGGACTGGGAGATGCCTTGAAATTCCTTTCCCCTTGGTGATGACTCCGGCCTCCTCTTGTGGATGGTCTGTACAGGCAGTGCTGGTCTTGCCAGCTTGGCGGCCAATGTAAGTTCTTCAGTGGCACGGTGTTCCTGCAGTGGTCTCCATGGACTCAATGGACTGGTCCTACTTCTTTGGTTACCCATGCTAACAGCACTTGGGGCCACCTTCTTAAGAAGTTGATGTTTGCCACTCTTTACTCTTCCACACTGAAGCCACTGCCACTTTATGCCATGGTGTGACACTTCACTGTCGGGGACATTGCTATGGGCTAACAGTTTCCATGGGCAGGAAGTAGAGCCATACTTTGTGCTTTGGATTGCTGGTTCTTGGATCTGCACATCTTCTTGGCCAGCAGCTTGAACCACGTGGCCTTGAACCACTGTCAGTGGGGAAGTGCGTCTTAAGGATCATGCCACTCCAGCCAGGCACCATGGCTGCTTACGTCCTTCCCCTGAAGGGAAACAGCTGAGCGAGAAGACTAAAAGGGACGTATCACTTGGAAATGGAAAGCCAGTGATTTGGAACACAGTCCTATGTCGTCCAGCAAAGGGAACACCTTTTGAGAAATGCATTGTTTTGGCAATTTTGGTTTTATACAACCACCTTATAGAGTATACTTTCACAAACCTAATGGTATAGGTCATGGTGGCAAACTATGGCACATGTACTGCAGCTAGCTGTTTCTTGTTGAATGCTCTAAAAGGTTCGGCATCGATGGATATAAGTCAGTCACTCCACATGGCCACTTCGTGCAGTCAGGAGACACTAAATATGAGACACACGAGCACGCTGCTGGCATATCACAGCACACAGATTCACAGAACCTTCTTGTTTCCAGCAAGCAGGAAATTGATAAAGTAATAAAAAAGTATAGTCTATGGAGTAAATCAGCAACTGAGTTGTTTATTACCACTGTCAAGTACCACGTGCTTGCTATCCATGCTCGTGCTACACTTTAAGCATCTCACAAAGGTGTTAGGAACACAGGGCATCCCACGCTAGGAGAGCCACCTCATTAGGGACGTTCCAGCCTCGTTTGGCTCTCTACCCACTGGTGGTTGAAAAACCATTGTACCCTGCATGACTGGACTACACTTTCTGCTTACATCACACTACTCATAACTGTAAAAATACTTTTCACCTCTATTGGCTTTCCTAAAATGTTCTTATAACAGCATCAACATAACAGTATTTCTTTCATCAAGGAAAGCTCCCTAAAAAAAAACTACATCAAAAAAATTAGAAAAAAACTGGTCCAAAAGTGAAGCAGTACTGCCAGGATTGATGCTTATTTTGAGTAAAGAAACATAACTGCATTTATGTTTCAGAGATAAGGTACTATGTGAGCATGTTTTCATCTTCATGCAGCGTTTTCTAACATAATACAAATTTTAAATGTGTGAACAGGACACACATACATACATAAAATATACAATCAAAATCTTATACATTATGCCATCTTACAGAAATTTTTAGAAATGACAGCCAATTAGTAATTTAAGATTAAATCTATATTTGCTATATAAATCATTTCAAAAATTTTTGATTGAAAGATTATGTACATATATCAAATATTAAGTTAATTCTTAAAACTTTGTTAAAATTAACATTTTATAATATAATAATAATACTTAAAATATCAAAATAAAATTTCATGTAATTTGCATAAAACATATTGTTAATTTTACCAGTATCAGAACTACACTGTCAAAGATACCATCATTTCTGTGACAGGAAAAGAAAAGTAGCAGAACAAATGGGGTCATGTGAGTCAAGTGTGGTTGGTTTTAGCAAATCTGTAAGATCTTCTTGCAACCAAACCAATCACCAAATGGGACAACACTACCAGAAAAGTTGAGAGTGGCAGCTGGCTGAGATAGAGCAATACTGTGAACAGTTTCAGGACACGAATTTTCTCCTGTTACACTCTCAACAGACTTTCACAATGGTATGTATTCATTTACTACCCAGTCACTTAGGCTATACAAAGAACCTGCTGCCTTATCTAATGGTAATTCTCTTCTGTACCATTATGATGTTACTTCGCCTTCCTGCAAACCCTATCTCTCAGGTTTTGGCAGGAATTATTGGTTGAGACTCTTCTTTTAGGGAGACAGAGGATTCACAACTAGGTCTATTGACACTAAAAGTAAGCCTATATATATCTCAAGTAGCTTACGACTAATCCAAAGATCATCTCCACGGCAAACACCAAACTGAATGAAGCCATAAATATCAAACAGGAAAGGCCTGATGATACTTCATCCTTTCCTCAGTGACTATGACAACAGCTTCATCAGTAACCTTAGCAGTGAGGTTCAGCCAAAAGATAGCAATTTTTAAAAGAAGAGAAAACTAGAAAAACTAAGTGGAAAAACTAAGTAAAGAAAAATAATGAATAGTAATAAAATATTTCAGAGTAGCAAAACAATCAAGAAAAGCTCCTAAATCAGTAACAAAAATATAAGTGAAGACAAACCAATATCATACATAAATAAAACCCTCAACAAAGTGACACGTTAAATGAAAGCCCAAACTAGAACAAGAGATACATAAATGTGAACATGTGTTACAGAAACAGTGTAGTAATCATGATATTAACAATCACTCCTGGCCAAATTCATATCTAGGTCAGGGCTGTATAGCAGAAGAAAATCTGGGCAGAGTTGAGAAGCCAAAGAATGTCAAAAAGAACTGGAAAAGAAAGCAGTGGTGAAGATGTAATAAGGCTTCAAGCCATGGCTAAGATGGTGAACAGCTGTTCCTCATCCCTTCCGATGACAGAACAAGAGGAAATGGCCTTCAACTATGCCATGAAGGGTTCAGGTTACCAATAGATGGAAGGGAGGGCTTTCTGGCTGCAACTGCTCTTAAACACTGTGAAGGGCTACAAGGAAACATGACGGTATCTCTTGAGTTCTTTAAAAAAATCAGATTGAATTCATCTGGAGATAATAGGCCTCCTTCTAGCGAGCTGAAAGACAAAGCAAAAGAGCCTTCAAGGTCTTCTAATGATCCCATGAGTGTCAACTCAATGCACTGAAAACTGCCTCGAATTATGGATTTAATAACTATAACTCAGAAGAAAAGCAGAGAATTTCTAAACTGAGGTCTGAGAGCAAACAAAAGACCTATTCAGTAACATGGAACTTGAGAGCTGTTATTTGAAATTAAGTAGGAAAACCCAGTGAAATAAATACAGCTAATAACCTGGCTATTCATATACAAGTTTTCTAATGTTTCTTGCTTTGTTTAAAATTGCACAAAATTAATCCAGTAATGCCACTTGTTCAAAATGGAGCAAAACCACAATCACTAAACAGTAACTAACTATAACTAACAGCAACTATACATGTTAAAGTCTGTGCATTCAAGCTCACTGTTTACTACTCCTGTAATTCCTCATCCCCATTCAAGCCCTGTTTATATGATTCCAAATGGAAATGTCTTTCTAGCCTGCTCTGATCAAAATAGTAACCCATTTTCAAATACCAAAGTACATGCAAAAAAAGTCCACAAAATGTAAAGGAAAAAAGTACCCACAACTCCAGAAATACACTACTTACACTATTTTACTTCAGTTTGTCCTTCTAGATGCTCTCATTTTTGTAAATAATGGGATAGTACTCATAGTTTTTGGTAATGCACATGTCTCCCCTTAGTAGATTGTACACACTTCTGTTCATGAGTCCATGTATACGTGAATAGTCTTTGTTAGTATTTATAGCCTTTTGGCATTAAATACATTCCAGAGCCTTAGCAATTAGGGAACTGTGCTCCCTTCCCTCTGTAACACCACTGTGCCTTCCTGTGCGGCTGGAGCACCGTTGGGAAGAAGGGCTTGATCACGGCTGGACACCGACAGAAAAGCAGACTGCCCTGAGGGCTAACATTATGCCCTAACCCTAACGATCCTCCAGTTTCTATGTTCCCCGTTACCCAACTCAGTACCCGTAAGTCCTATTTCTACATTCTCTACAGCAGTGAAACCCTACGGCATGCGTACCACAGGGGCATGCAGAGCGCTCTCTGCCGGCACGCTACCCCAGTCACCCAGCAGCCAAGCACTCAAGTCTAACCGCAGTGTTGGCACTTGGTGCTTAGGTTGCAGTTTGGGCACTCTGTCTCTAAAAGGTTCGCCATGACTTCTCTAAAGACTCAGTCAACACTACTGTCTTACAGAAATGGCAGCTGCAAATTTTTTGCTCATTTTCCAGGAAAATCAGACTCGAGAAAGGGAACATGAGGAAAGTCCTGCTTGGCCATGAACAAGACGGATTTACAACTCTTTAATGAGGCCACTTTCTGCCCACCAAGGAGAGAAAAGCACATTTGGGAAATACATAAAACCACTAATCTAACACCCTATGTACAAACCAGAGCCCGGGACGCTCTGGAGGGGACTCTTCGCTCTGTCTGTAGCTTCACCTCGATGTCACACACCGTCAGACCTGCAGAAGACGCTGAGCCAGCACAAACACCTCCGCCAAACAAGACGGCTGGATCCGCACAGTAAGGTAGGTGACAGGGGGCACGGCTGTGCTTGGAGCACACAGGAAATCTCGAGCCACAGTGAGACAAAAGTGCTTTCTGGGTAATTCAGAAAGAGCAAATCAAATATCTGTAGTCCACATAATCTATGTATCCCTCACAGATGCCACTTCACAGCACAGGGTGCAATTGTCTCCCGGCTTCGTCCTTCAATTCCAGGACAGTGGTGCTGAATACTGATGAGACAATAGCTCTTTCAACCTCTGGCAGACATTTGAAAGCAATTTGCTCAAGTACCAAATACCCCTTCTGCATTTCTGTAGGAAATTTGTGGGTCAGATCGCCTATCACCCAGAGGATACTTTCAGTTTTAAATATAAAAATATAATGGCTTATCACGACCACAGTGCATCTCCTTTAATTCGATTCATTTCATATATAAAATAGAAAAACACACCCAAACTACAGATATAAGCCTGAAAATGCCTCATAGCACATACACTTGATCCAGATTCATATGAAACAAAAGCTAAAAGGAAAACTCTAATTTCTATGTGGAATCATAATATATAAACTTTGAAGGGGGTCTCATTTTTGTATCATTTACATATGATGACATATAATTGGAGATAAGATTAATTTAGAGCTAAAAGATGAATACTTCCTCAAAAAATAAATGAAAACCAAATATAACCAGATATTAGTAAGCGAATTTTACGTGGTTTGCACTAATTCGTGAATATTATTGAATGTACAGAAAAATAATTACTTATTCTCATTGTGAGATACATACATAAATTGCTGCAAAACTCTTTGCTTAGTTTTGTCTGCTTCCTCAGTAATGTCCTTTTTTTTTTTGCGGTACTGGGGATCGAGCTCAGGACCCTGCACTTGCTAGGCAAGCGCTTATTCCACTGAGCTATATCCCCAGCCCCCTCAGTAATGTCCTATATTGAGAACAGCCACAATGACTACCATACAAAGATTCTAAATAAATCTCTGTTCTTATGCTTGAGAGCAAATAGCTTAAATAAAAGCATAAAAATCTATTGGATGTTGTTGTTATTACCATTATTATACAAATATCATAATTTTATCAAGTGCTACTACACACACACAAACATAGCATATCATATAGTCTCTGTTGGGATATAAGAGTTCTCAATATACATTTTATTTCCTTCAAATATCCTTTCCATAATAGAGAGATGCAAATTATACACTAAGCCAGCTGAAAGAACGGTTTATTTGAGAAATTTCATTTTAAAGAAGCTATGTAGCTTTCTTTCTTCGTCACTTAAAAAATGAGAGGCAAAGCCAGGAAAGTAGTTTTATCCAGTAGCCACAATTACTTTGTCTTTTGCGAGTGATTACAGTATGAACTTATAATCAGTCAGGAAAAAGAAATCTCTTGTTAATGCTAAAACAAACATCAATTGATATACTTGCCATTCTTAGACTCCAAAATAGAATTCAGTATTTCCTAGGGTGTCATGTATGCTAAGCACCTACCGTGCATGTCAGCTACGGCCCCAGCCTCACTACTTAATGTTTTATTAATATTACAGTAACGGGTTTGGATTCCTAACAATGAGTTACTTATTTTTCATAGATCTCTTAATGCTACCAAATACTGAGTGACCCAAAATTGCTAATACATTCTTATCATATGCAATAATCACTAATAAGTTGGTTTAATAATATCAAGAATGGTATCAATAGTAACAATAGTAACTTGTAAATAGAGGCTGGTCCACATGTACCACAGATGTCAAAACCATTCCTTTAGACCCATGCAGTACAGAGCATGCTCAGGTTCTCCTAACACGAGCACGTGGGTACGCACCGTCCCTGAATGTCACTCCAGTCTCTCAGGAGCCTTTCATTTTCTTTCTGCAGGTGCTCATTACAGGCTTTGTTTTCTGCGATGCTGTCCAGGCAGTAACAAATCAGTTCTGTAATGACCTCAGCTGGGTTCACAGCTTGCTCTAGCTCGAAGGAACCAAGCCTAAACTGAAAGGGAAGGAAAACATGATTGCTTTGAGGACACTATCAGGTTCAGCAGTCTGAACATACCCAATTTATTTTAAAAGGAAAAAAGAGCAATATTCAAATCAGTGCACTTCCCACATATTAATGCAGTGGACAGAAAACTTGTGCTATTTCCTACTTTCTTAAGTTTCTCATATAAATCAACAAATAACCTAAAAATAATCTCTCAATTTTTACAAATCTTTACACTTCCTAGTAGAAAAGAAAACAACATAAATATCATAGGCATACTATACCATCTGTTCACTAAAGCCCAATTATGAGTCACGCTGCTCAGAATAAGAAAAGGAATTAGATATGAGGACTTTTGACTCTAAGATTCTGTAAACAGTGAATTGGAATTACTGAAGAAAGATCACAATTCTGATAATACTTAACAGAAAGATAGTTTTAGAAAACTGAGTAGTCTGCAGACACCACACAGTAATTGCTCTTTCATCCAAAGACTAAAACTAATTAGTATACATTAACAATAATAATGTTCAGTGTCAAGCTTGACTACTTTTACACAGGGTTAAGACTTAAAAATATGGTGAGTCCTCTATTAGGGGACACTTTCAAATAAAACAGTATAATACAGTTTTCACAGAAGGAAGGGGATATAGGCACTATCATTCAGCTGATAAGAATAATGAAATGCAATGATTAGTAATAGAAATTATAATTTTCCTTAATATTAAAATTAGAATTATTAGAACAAATAAAAAATAACTATTATTATATAGTTGTCAGGTCTTGTGAAGTATGTAACTGCAGTGGGGCACAAGCACAAACCCATCTGATCCTCATCAAATCACCCATTATATGAGGTTCAGAATAGGCCTTCTACCTATCGAAGTGGTAAAGCCAACATTCTAATATGCCATGGTGTTACCATAGTTTCTGATACAAGAAGGCAATCTGCCTAGGCACATAGTAAGAGAAAGAATTTGGTTCAGAACCAGTTTATATTTTGAAAAAGACTCTAACACATCAAGTAAGTAGTACAAGAATAAAACCGAGAGTCTTTCGTTTATGTTTTGGGGATTTTGGATTGTGCCTCCTAGATCACTAATTTCCCTTGTGGTAGGTACCTACTGTGAATATTTCCAAAATACATCACTTTTAATAGTTTTGCTGATAATGTTAGAGATTCAAAAGTACTTTACAGTGATTCAATTCTTTCTTTTTTTAACATTTGAGGTTTTGTTTATTCGGTTTTATATAATAATATGTAAGAAAAAAATTAAAATTTCAAGGAAGAAACAAAGCTTTAGTACTGAGGGTTTTGTATATAGAAGAAATTCTCTTAAACAGGACTATATCTTA
This sequence comes from Dinomys branickii, assembly GCA_004027595.1. Classification (NCBI taxonomy): domain Eukaryota; kingdom Metazoa; phylum Chordata; class Mammalia; order Rodentia; family Dinomyidae; genus Dinomys; species Dinomys branickii. Next base: position 219,407 of record PVLD010000915.1, on the reverse strand, counting down.
CTGATTCTAGTAAACTAATGATCTTCTAGCTAAATAATATTTCTCCATAATACCATAAATTTTGAGCCCCTTTTTATTTTAGAGAGAAAAAGGATAAACAATGAAACTGAGTTTCAAAACAGGCTATTAGGACAGCTACAATAGTTGATACATTGAGTATTGCTGCATTCATAGAAGTTAATCAGAGTACAAGGTATACACGTGATATCTTGCCCAAACAATATCAGAACAAAACGTTCTTTACAAGGAGCTAAGAGAAGCTAGCTGTATAATTGTCTTCACTGTCTTGTGTGTGTGTGTGTGTGTGTGTGTGTGTGTGTGTGTATAATTCTTTTTCCTCCTTTCCCCATCTCCCAGCATAGCTTGTCTTTTCTTCTGAACAGTTTCTTCCCAGTTCACAGTATTGAGTATAGATTTTGGATCCTATTTTCTTGCTCAGTTCCTCACACTAGGGAGACAGGATGTTTACACATATGGGTCTGATTTATTTCATTTATGTGTATGGTCTTGGGTTGCATCCATTTACTTGTAAAAGTTTCTAGTTTGTCCTTCTTTGCAGATGATTAATATTCTAGTATATAAAAACATATTTTTTATCCATTCTTCTGTTGATGGGCATCTAGGTTATTTCTAAAATTTAGCTATTACAAATTGAGCTGCTTTAAACATGAGTGTACATATATTGCTGTGGTATAACGTTTTTAATTCTTGTGAGAAGATACCCAGAAGGGAATAACTGGGTTGAATGGGACCTCTAATATTAGTTTTCTGAGGACTCTCTACCCTGATTTCCACAGTGGTTACACCAGTCTATGTTCCCACCAACCATGGAGAAGGGTTCCTGTTTCCTCACAGATGCATCAGCATTTGTTAATGGTTGATTTTTATTTTTAATGATAGCCATTCTTTCTGGGGTGAAAGGGAATCACAGTGCTGCTTTAATTTGTATCTCTCAAATGACCAATGCTGCTGAACATTTTTTCATATATTTATTTGCCATATTTCTTCTTCTGAGAAGTGTGTATTCATCTCAGATGCCCATTTTTGGATTGGGTCTTCGAATTTGGAGGGGTCTGATTTTTTCTTTATATGTTCTTTTTTTTTTTTTTTTTTGCGGTACTGGGGATCGAACTCAGGACCCTGCGCTTGCTAGGCAAGCGCTTATTCCACTGAGCTATATCCCCAGCCCTATATGTTCTTTATATGTTCCTGATATAAGTCCTTTGTCGTGGGACAACTGGCTACAATACTTTCCCATCCTGTGGACTGTCTCTTCACTCTGCTGGTGATTTCTTTTGTTGTGCAAAACCCTTCTAATAAGGTGAGATGTCATTTGTTGGTTCTTTGTAATATTCTTTGTAATACTGCAGTCTGGATTTTGTTCATGAAGTCTCTGCCTACACCTATGCCTTAAGATCTCTGCCTATTTTCTCTTCCAGTAAATTTAATGCTACTATTTTAATATTTGGATCTTTGCTCCATTTTGACTTTAGTTTGGTGCGTGATGATAGACATGGGTCTAGCTTTAGTCTTTAGCACATGGAGAGCCAGTTTTTCCAGCACCATTATTACAGGGCTGTCTTTCTTGCGGTGAATATGTCTGGATCCTTTGTCAAAGATAAGGCACCTGAGTGTGTTTGGGGATGCATCTGCATCTTCCATTCTGCTCCACTGAGCCTCAGGGATTTTTTTCTTTGCCATCACCATGATTTTATCATAGTAGCTTTGTAGTATAAAAGCCAGCAGTTAATATCATATTAAATAGTCAGAAACTGAAAGCTTTCATTCTAAAATCAGAAACAAGACAAGGATGTCCACTATCATCACTCCTATTCAACATAGTTCTGTAAACATTAGTCAGAGAATTAGACAAGAGGAAAAAAATAGAAGGAATAAACATAGTCAAGAAAGAAGTTAAATCATTATTATTTGCAGATGACAAGATATTCGACATAGAAGACTCCAAAAACTTCACCAATAAAATGTATAGATTTAATATCCAAACTCAGTAGAGGAGCAGGATACAAAGTCAACACGCAAAAAATAGCATTCCTATACACAAGCAATAAACCCACAGAAAGAGACATTAGGAAAAGCACATCCTTCACAATAACATCCAAAAAATCATATACTTATAAATCAATCTAACAAAGAATGTAAGAGACCTAACCTGTAAAAATTATAGTACCCTAAAAAAGGAGATTGAAGAGGATATCAGAAAATGGAGAGATATCCCTTGCTCTTGGATAGGAAGAACCAACATAGTGAGAATGGTCTTACTCTGAAAACTATTATACAGATTTAATGCAATCCCAATAAAAAATACCACGAGCATACCTCACAGATCTAGAAGAGACATTCTTAAAATTCATTTGGAAACAGGACAAAACCTAGAATAGCAAAAGTAATTCTGGGCAACAAAGGCAAGTCAAAGGGCACCACAATCGCAGTGGTTGAATTCTAAGACAGAAATTTATTATGTAATTTACAGATAAAACTATAAGTCACTAAAATAAAAATTCAACCTTAGTAATCTAAGTGAAATTTTATAAATTATTTCAGTATCATTTAGATGTACAACTCCAAAAAGTAAACTTTTCCACACAAATTATGCTTGCTAACTACTTTAAATCTTCAGGTAGGGAAATATGGGTAGAAGATTGTTTAACATTACAGAAATCCTGCCAAAAGGCTGATACTGATGCTTCCTAGGTATTAAGAGTCATTTATTTATATTTTCTTAAAATGGAAAGAAAAACAACAGGCATTTACATGATATTCCAAGCATATTTCAGAGGATTTTAAAGGAATAAACACTATTGTTCAAGCCCAAAGAAATTATGTATCAATTCATATATGTTTTTAAAAATAATCCCCAGGCAGATCATGTCTGCTTAATCCTTTAATTTATCTTGTCTCTTCTTGTCACTTAACAAAGGAAGAGAAATTGGATCATATTTTCCCTAATTTCAGTGAGAACACATGTTTGCATTAGACTCAGGTATTTTCCCTATATTAAGCAACTTGAAAAATGCTTAACAGAAAGATTTTTAAATATTCTAAGAAATCTATTCAATTGAAATCATTTCACACTATTTGTCACACCTGGTTTTCATATTTTTCTTAAAATTAGAATGTAATGTCCAAAAGCATTGGTACTTTTCCCATAATAATGAAAATGAGTCCATTTAACACACATATATTTACATGAAGAAGTCTTATTTATGTAAAGAATAAATGAATTGAAAGAAAAGTTGAGCATTTACCTTTGAAGTTTCTATGAATATAAACAAACAAAAATGTTAAAGACGAAGGTCATCCATAGAAAATTATTTTTCGGAGTTGATGTAAAATAAAACTAAGCTTTTATTTTATTTTTAGGCAACAGATTACATTATTATCAAAAGCCCATAATTATCTTATATTCTCTTATTATCAAAATTGTTACACAGTTTTTCCAAAGATGAATAGTTTTAGAAAAGAAAGAAATTTGCATTACTTGCATATTTCAGAATGCCACATGGATAAAGAATTTACACAGGCTTTGATCTTGAGTGAAGCATTTATAAAATACAAATGAAAAGATAAACACAAGTCCTTCTCTCTACATTACTCTTACAAAGCAAAGAAAGGACTAATTCTAAATCACTAATAACCACATCTGTCCAAATATCACTCAAATGTATTTATTCAAAATTCCAGAGAGAAATTTTAAGTCTCTTTTGTTTTTCTTAGCTATTCAGTATAAAATCAATTTAACATGTCATTTCTTAAGAGCAGGCAATTATTTTTGGTACTGATTTTCTAATTATAGTCACTGTTTTCTGATCCTTATCAGACATGAACATCAGAAACCTTCCAAACACTACTTACAAAGAGGAACTTTTTTTCTCTTTCGGTTCTCAAATGAATGGGAGAGGCCTCTGCTGGAGCACTCTGCTCACATGCGCTGGTGGAAAGCCAGTGCTGGAAGCTTCTTCTACCTCCCCCGCTCCGTATGGGCCAGCCACACTGTGACAAACACCAGGGAGTGCGTACCTGGAAGGACTGGACTGTATAAGGGCTGCCGAACTGAGAACCACAGGGCATTTCCGTGGGCCAGCCCTACGGGCAGCTCAGCAGCAATGACAGCAAAAAAGGTGGCAAACTAAACATTATTTTTAAAACCAACAAATTCACAAAAGCCATATTGTATCATTGTGTCAGTTTTCAAATGTTTCACTCTAATTTCTTGTTTGAGAAGAACTATTCGCACAGCTGTTCTTTTTATTAGTTGTGTAATTTTTAAATAGTCTATAATACAGAAACATGACTTCATCTAGCACAGTAGATTCTGAAACCACAAATCAAAGACATTTTAAGAGCATATCTCTTCCTTTAGAGATGGACCAAAACAAGTTTCTTTAGGCAATCAGTCCTCTTTATCTTTTTAAGAATTCAGGGTACAGCAAAATGTGCTAACCACATTTTAGTCCACAAGCACAGATTTTAAGCTATCTTCATTTTTCACTATAAAAAGGTTGAAAACAGTGAACTTCTTAAAGGTTAGCAATAGTCAGAGTGAGTTGTATGACCCTTAATGGGCTTGTTCTAGCTAACGAAACATAATTTTAGAATTTTTAATGCAATCTTCATTAAAACTTCTAAATTTCAGAACACTTAATCCATGTTCTCTTACCAGGGCTTTGTTTATTCTGGATGTCTGTCCACTGGCCAGTCCTTCTGGCCCAAGATTAAATGCCACATCTTATTACCCATTCTCTCAAAGCTCAGGTTAAATTCTGCTTAATGCAGCCTAAATGGAATAGGATACATTAAGTCTCATGTCACAAATCATTCAGCTTTTTTCCTGCTTAGGGTATTTTCTCTGAGTATTTCAGAAATGCCTTTTTTGCCTTTAGATTTCAAACTTTTCAGGCCAGGGGTCATACCTTTGATTTCTTCTGTAGCTTCTGAAGTACCATGCACAGCTCTGGACACACATTAGATGTTTGTTAAAGGCTGGAAAGAGTCTATGGAATGATCTTCATTAATAAACGAATATAATGAGTTTAGTAAAGAAAAGAATTTAGGCAGTGATTCTGTGAACATAAATTATGAAATAGTCTGAGCTGTTTGGGGATTCAAAGGGTCAGGTGTGCAGCTCAGTGGTGCAGAGCATGCCTAGAGTGGGGCAAGGTCCAGGATTCCACCCCAGCACAGGGTCCAGGGAGGGATACTTGGTGGGTGTACTTTATGGATAAGTGTAATTTCAGCAAAAATGGCATAGTTAAAATTGATAAGTAGCACTTGATCGTGTGGTAATATGTAAGTTAAAGACAAATTAATCATACTTCATAATAGAATATATAAAGTTTTATTCTCACTTTTTAAGTTTTTTAGAGTGGCCACAGAAACACATATTATCTGTGAATTATGCAAAAATGTGCATCATGAATGACTACCCTAATTCAAGGGAAGTGTCTGCTGCTTTTCTAAGTGTTTCTGGGGGCACAGGATTATCAAGATACGATTTGCTATTGTGTTTAGAACACATCCTGTACCTGGTCTCTGCTTTGCAATATTATCAAAGCAGACTAGATAGCCACACACAATTGGACCTTCATTCTGATCCTAGGAGCAAGATGTGAATTAAAGGAAAAAGAGGAGTAAATGTATTTTGATCTTATTACTTGACAAATAATGGTCAAATTGGATTTCATTTTTTCAGTAAGTGAGTTTTTTTATTTTAAAAATAAGAGAAGAAAAACATTTAAAAAAAGACATCCAAAAAAAAAAAGACATCCATTTACAAAATAGCATAAGAACAATACAAGCAATAGAGAGTTATGGACAAAGTAGTAGGAAATTATCAATGGATGTTGTATTACATATTGATATCTTCAAAGTGGTTTCTCAGGAGAACAGAGACATGCGAGGCTGATCAAATAATTAATCATTAACTGCTCCTTTCAATAAAGTGATAGAAGTCAGTAGTTCAACTATGTTAGCTATCCTGTATTTACATACATACATAATTTCCTTTTCTTTCCTTCCTCTTTTCCCTCACCACAGTAGCTCTTTACTTTTGAGTATGTTCTTTTTATTTCACAATGTTTGTCATACCTCCTAATTTTTATTCACTCTTTTAGGTTCTTACACAAGTGAGACAATATGTTGCTTACACATGGAGGTCTTGTTTATTTCACTTATAAATATGGTCTCTAGTTGTAACCATTTATCTGTAAAAGCCTCGAGTTTACCTTTCTTTATAGCTGAGTAATATTCCATTATACAGAAGTACCACAATTTTTTTATCCATTCCTCAGTAGATAGACATTTGGGTTCTTCCATGATTTAGCAATTACAAATTGTGCTGCTATAAACATGGGTGCACACACATCACTATGATATGATGTTTTCAGATCTTCTAGGAAAATACCCACAAGGGGAATGGCTGGCCTGAATGGGACCTCCAGACCTAGTTTGCTGAGGAATCTTGAAACTGATTTCCACAGTGGTTTCACCAATCTGCATTCCTACCAGCAGTAGAAAAGAGTTCCTATTTCTCCATAGCCTTGCCATAATTTGTTATTGGTTGATTTCTTAATGCTAGCATTCTTACTGGGGTAAGATGAAATCTCAATGTTGTCTTAATTTACAATTCTCGAATGACTAATGATGCTGAACATTTTTTCATGTATTTATTTGCCAATTGTATTTATCTGAGATGTGTGTGTTCATCTCAGATGCACATTTTTGGACTGGGTTTTAAATTTGTAGGGGGGGGCTGATGTTTTTTAATTCTTTATATGTTATAGATAGAAGACCTTTGTCCAAGGGACAGTCAGCTAAAATTTTTTCCATTTGTGGGTTTTCTTTTTATTCTGCTGGTGATTTCTTTAGATGTGCAGAAACTTTTCAGTAGGATGAGATCCCAGTTGTTGACTTTTTTTGGTTTTTGCTCATGAACTCTTTGCCTACCCCTATGTCTTCAAGGAATTACCTACTTTCTCTTCTAATAGATTTAGTGCTTCTGTTTTAATATTGAGATCTGTGATTCATTTTTACTTGAGTGTGGTGCATGGTAATAGACTTGAGTCTATTTTCAGTCTTTGGCTGGGCAAGCCAATATTTCCAGCACCATTTACTAAAGAGGCTATCTTTCTTCCAGTGAGTTTGTTTGGTCCCTTCATCAAAGATTAGGTAGTTGAGTGTGTTTGTGGTTGTGGCTGTTCTTCATTCTATTTCATTGATCCTCTGGTCTGTTTTTTAGCCAGTACCATGTTGATTTTATTACAGTAGCTTTGTAGTATAATTTCAGGTCAGGAATTGATTCCATCTGACTTGTCTTTGTTGCCCAGGATTCCTTTTGCTATTCTGGGTCTCTTGTGGTTCTAGATGAATTTAAGGAATGCTTTCTCTAGATCTTTGAGATATGCCAATGGCAGTTTAATGGGAATTGCATTGAGTCTGTACAACAATTTTGGTAGTATGGCCATTTTCACACTGCTGGTTCTTCCTATCCATGAGCAAGGAATATTTTTCCACTTATTGAAATCCTCTTGAATCTCTTTCTTCAGAATACTATAGTTTTCATTGAATAGATCTTTTACTTCTTTTGTTAGATTGATTCCTAAATATTTCAATTTCTTGGATGCTATTGTGAAAGGTATGACATCTAAAATATTTCTCTCAGTCTGTTTGTTGTGTATAGGAATGCTATTGATTTTTGGGTGTTGACTTTGTATCCAGCTACACTGCCTCCAGCATAAAACATGACAAGGCAAAGGACTAAAATGCAATCTCAGAACTCCACCCCACTCAGAACAAGTCCAGGAGATATTCACATAGGAGAACTTGGTAAACATACACCTGAAATTCCTGAAATGCCTGCTATGGAAGTAAAGAAACAATTCCATCAGGTCATAGAAGAGATCAGATCAGAAATAATCTCTCAGGCAAAAAATGAAATGAAAATAATAATGAAAGAATTGCTCAGCACATCTAGGGAGGAAATATATAAAAAAAAATAGATGAACATTGGCAATGGATGGAAACATTACATAAACAGTATAGGAATGAATTAGAACACATGAAACAGACTCAAAGAGATTTCCAGGAAATCAAAAGTTTCATTGAAAGCTTGCAAAACCACTTGAGTGAAGCTGAAGATAGAATATCAGATCTTGAAGACAGCACGGCACCTAGCGATTGTGAAAGGATCTCTTCAAATCAACAAGGATCCAGGAAAAATCAATCCAACAACTACAAATGAGGCAAAGAGCAATAATGGCCGAGTAATAGGAGTCAATGAAAAAGCAGGAGGCAACACAAATGACATAAAAAGAATATTTGCAGAAATAATAGCAGAAAATTTCCCAAGCATGGAAACAGAACCTAGATACAGTTAAGGAGGCATATAGAACTCCTACTAGTCATAAACAAAATAAAATTATACCCAGACATATAATAATCAAGATCCCAGATTTCAAGCAAAAGAACAGAATATTAAAAGCTGCTAGAGAAAAGAAACCGATCACCTATAAAGGAAAGCCCATCAGAATCATGGCAGACTTCTCAACACAAATAATCCAATTGAGAAGAGCTTGGAGTGAAGTATTACAGGTCCTAAGACAAAACATCTTCCAACCAAGACTGATGTATCCTGCCAAACTATCCTTCAAGTTTAATAGAGAAATAAAATATTTTCATGACAAAGAGCAAATGAAGAGCTTCACGAGTGCCAAACCATCCTTATAAAAAGTACTGAAAGACATTTTAGAAAGAGAAACAAGTGACTACAATTTCAAGAACAGCAAGAGAAAGGAATGCTCAAGAAAAGCAAGCAGGTAAACAGGTAGAAAAAGTAAGACACCAACAGCAAGTAAATAACATGACAATGATAAGCCAACACATATCAGTTATAACCACAAATGTAAATGATCTCAATTCACCAGCTAAAGAAACAGACTAGCAGAGTGGATTAAGAAATAAAATCCAATGATATGCTATATACAGGAAACACATTTTACTCAAGAGGAAATCCATAGTCAAAGGATAGAAAACAATCCTCCATGCAACAGGAACCCAGAAAAAAGCAGGAGTAGCTATTAAGTTTGCAGACAATGTAAACTTCAAACCAAGAAAAATCAAAAGAGATAAAGAAGGTCACTACATATTTGTTAGGGGAAAACTGCAAGAGGAAGAGAAAACAATCCTAAACATGTATGCACCAAATATCAGAGCACCAAGCTACCTAAGGCAAATCTTAACAGATGTGAAAACCCATATAATTAATAACACCATTGTAATAGGGGACCTCAACACCCCTTTGATACAAACAGATAGGTCAACTGGACAAAAAATTTGTGAAGAAATAACAGATCTGAAACAAGGCTGCAAACAAATGGGCTTAGTAGATGTATAAGAGTGTTCTGCCCCATAGCATCAGAATACACATTGTTCTCAGCATCTAACATCACCCTGTGCAACTACAATTCCTAGTCACACATAACTATTTAAATTTGAATTAACTATGCTTAAAAATTCAGCTCCCTGGGCTGCAGGTGTACTTCAGTGATACAGCATGTGCTTAATATGCATGAGGCCAGCGGTTCAATCCCCAGCACCAAAAAAATCATTTCCTTGGTCACAAAAATCATACTGCAGTGTTCAGTTGCCACATGCAGCCACAGAGGCCAGTATAGATGCAGAATCTATTGCCCAGAAAGTTATCTAGACTAGTGCTGGTCAATTTCTTCACTTAATTACATCCCCTTCTCCTATAAGTACTTTCCAGCAGACAACAGTATGGCCCAGAACTGCCTGTCCAATGTCATCCTCTATCTTTCTCAGTGCCTTTCTGTGCTTTAGCAAACTGCCTTCTTTCTGTATTTGAAAAGGTCAAATGATTGCAGGATGGAGTACACAGAATGATGCTTCCCTGAACTACACTTGAATTTATGGAACTTGCGATGCTACTTTTCAAAGCCAAAGGAGACTTTGCAAAAGTGGTTCAGGTTATGGACCGTGAGATGGGAAATCATCCTTGATTATCTGGAAAAGCTGCCTCAGCTCCACTCATAGGAATAGATAATGCAAATAGACACATAGAAAAACAAAACTGCTCTCTTTGAAGATGGAAGAAGGGCCCATGAACTGAAAAAGAGTGCTTTCCAGAGGCTGGAAGGCAGCTTTCTAGATAAACAACAAGTTCCTCTGCCAATCCAGAAAGGGGTTCAGCCCTGTGGCACTTGGAGCACACTGAGGTGAATCCTGCATCATGGTCAAGACCCAACGAACTGGAACGTAGTAAATTCATGTTGTTCTAAGATAATAAGCCTGGATACTTGCTACCATAACAAACAAAGGTGAATACACTGAGTCAGAGCTGTGATAACTGAACAATAGCCCACCAAAGTCTATACGATAATCTCAAATTTTGTGAATACTCCCTGACTTTGCAGAAATGATTACACAAAGGCTCACAACAAGAGAAGTTCATCTGGAATTATCTAGTGAACTCAATGAAATCAGAAGAGTCCTTATAAGAAAAAAACAGGACCTCAGAGTAACAAAGTGATGTGATAACCAAGCAGACTGAGGGATGTGGTCACAAGCTAAGGAATGCTAGATGCCTCTGGAAGCTGGAACAGACAAGAAAATCACTGTTTTGTATACTTTGCTACAGTCATAACAGAAAACTTATACAGGAACTTTGCACATTCTTCCTGATCTCCAGATTCCATCATCCTTTACTTTATTAAAGACTATTTAGGTCACTGTGTTCTCTCTTGTATGGTAGCCCACGATCATGCTGTAGGGTATACTTCTACTTTCAGTTCACTCAAACTCATTCTGCAGAGCCTGTTTCTTTTCCTAACTTTAATAAAACTACTGCTTCTGCTTGCACTTGTGCTTGCTACTGTTTGTGCCTATCTTCATCAAGTCTTTGCCCAGGACAAAAAGAACCTAGAAACCACCCTCAGAAGGAGACTTCAGCACCCCAAAACCCAGGAATTTATTTGGCTTAGCCAGACAGGAGAACAGATAAGCCCCTTTGGGCACATTTTTTTCTCTCTCTCTCCCTTAGGTGCTGTGAACCTGGCACTGAGTACTGTTTTATGTATTTCCCAGAATGCCGGGATGGGTGCAAGTCCTCTGTGTTTCTCTTCCAGCCATTGGAGACCTATGGGCCTGTCCCAAGTTTATCTCCTCTTTTCTTCCTTCTCCTGTTTGGAGTGATTCTGCAGGTATGAGGTAAGTAGTCAAAGAGCATATTATTACGCCCTTTTGTCCTTGCATTTCATTTTTCCACGATATTTTGCTACTCTTAGGGAATTAGCTGGGCCTCCGTCTATCCCCATTTACTGATTTGGGTTTTAAATTCCAGTCAGCACCTTTCCCATAGATGGCTGGTTCTTTATCAGGGTGCTATCTTAGGACTGCCCTCTTGTCTGATCACATGACTGGCTGGATATTTGGAGTCAGCCATGGGGGTTCCACCATGTCTGTTTTCAGCTGGCCTATCAGAGCCACCAGAAAGCCCAGCCTTGTGGACAGGTGCTGAGCTTCGAATGGTAAAGAGCATGGGGATTTCCTCTAACTTCTCTTTTGAATTGGGCTACATCCCTTTCTTGTCTCTTCTAACAAAATGTAAGCAATTTAGAAACATGCCCGATGGTCTGAACAGAACAAAAAGCAGCTAGTAAAGCTTAACGCAAGTGACTGTGCGTCAAAGGTAGAGCAGTCCTCACTCTTAGCTGAAAAGAGAGGTTTCTCTCTCTTCTCCCTTACACAAAGGACCAGAGTTTTACTATCAGGTACTGTTTCCTCAAGTGTCTCTATCCTGCTTAAGTAGAGCCATCAAATGGCTCAAAGTGGCTAAGGGAGTCCACATGGGATGGAACTCCACACTGACCTCATGAGAGTTTTGAAGGGCAAGGTAGAGTCATCAGGTACCTCACGACCCATATGGGTCCCAGTATGGAGACAAAAATCCCTCAATGGGCTTTCCTCTATGCTTCTATGGAAAACCAGCGTCATCCTAGCTTTGAACAAAGATGTCTGTCTAGTAAATAATTGAGTCTCACAAGGGACATCTTGGTTGCTGAAATTGGGTTTTCTCCTTCTGCATGGGATATTATTTTAAGGACCTGAGACATAGTTATCTCTTTACAGGACCCTACAAGAACCATGGGAAATCTCATGACCCGCACCCTAAAGATTCCACTGACTTCACTGCTTGAAAGGTTTGACACTGCCAATTTAAAAAGGGGAAAGGTTTGACACTGCCAATTTTAAAAGGAATACCTTATGCACTATTACAACATGATTTGAGTCCAGTATGAACTAGAAAACAGTGAGGGATGTGATGGCAGTTTGAATTATAATACTATTTTCAGTTAAATTGTGTCTGCTTAAAGCACACAAGGTGGAGTGTGTTTGTTAATGTTTTCATTCTCTTATCTTTAAAATAAAAAAACACACACACAAAAGGAGGAATGAAACCCATGCTGTTCAGGCTTTTGTGACCTTTTATCTCAGGAAAGTCCCAGAACCTATGGTATTTAGAGAGATCCTCAAGGAAGAGAGAGACGTCTTTGATGATCCACACCTGTCTCCCATCTGTTTGATGAATATAACCAAGTGGGAGGACTCCTCATCCTCCTTCTTATACTCCTCTGGCTGGTGAATCAGTTCCATGCCCTTTGAATGACTCCAGAAATCCACGAGAGCCTAGTGCCCCAGAGGAAGCCACTGCCCCCACCGTGTACCACGCTTCCATGCCCCCAGTGCACAGGGGCAGCTTTCGGTCCCACAGCACATGCCTGGAGAGCTGCTTCTTACTCCTCTGCCTCACCGCTCATCTCGTCCTGAGGAAGGCCCCAGCAGCAGAGGGGACTATGCAAGCCCAGGTCCCATTTTCAGTTGCATATATGCAGCAAGGCGAAGTGTGGCTAAGATGACTTTCAGAGGATCCTCATAAATTTGCACATGTATTTCAAAGTTTGACCCTTGCTTTTAACTTGCCATGCAGAGTTTTCCAGTTCATTTTGGCACTTGTTATACTACACATGAAAGACAAAAAAGCCCACAAGAGGCTAACTTTGCTAAATATGTCTCCAAACTTTGGGCTGTCAGTTTCTGGCAAATCCAAAATAAAAAAATAAAGAATGCCAACTTTACAAAAATGCTGATTTCACAGGTATATACTTTTCTGTCATCTCACTAACTTGTGTACATTAAATGTGTACTGCTTTTTGTACAGAATCATACATTAGTAAAGTGGTGTTCTAAATGCTGGAAGTTGGTACTAGTGAAAATTTTTAAATGCTGAGAATACAGTTTGGAATTACATTGACTTTAAGATTATTTTGTGAAGACTTGATACATGCCCAACATGAAGTACAAAGTATTCACCCCTCAGTACACATGCAGGATGGCATCCAGGAGCCCTGCCAATACCACTCTGCTGGTGCTTGAATCTCTTATACTAAATGGCATGGTATCCGCATATAACCTAAACACATCCTCTTGCATACTGTAAATCACCCCTGGATTACTAACACCACCTAATACAATGTAAATGCTGTATAATTAAGTTTCTGCTGTCCACCATTTAAGGAATAAGGAGAGGAAAGGAAGTCTACATATACTTAGTACAAACAGACTTTCTCCCAAATACTTCCAAACTTCATTTGTTGTCTGTGGCTGAAGCCCAGGGGTATGGAGGGCCAGCTATAAAGGCTTTTCCTGCATTCTGGACCTGTATGCTTTTTTCATCTAGACAAGAATTACTTTTTGGCTCCTTTGGTTAAGTTTCCCTTGCTTAGTTTTGAATGAGAACTTCGGTCCTGCACAGGGCAACACTATCGGAGAATCTACGAGTAGAGATATAAACATAATTGCCTCTTGAGCCGTGATTATCTCTACTGATGCATGAGCCACATCGCAGCAATTGTGTGGTACATGGAAACCTCAAAGTCCTGACTTTAAAATGCCAGCATTAATATGTACTAGCAGGGTCCTGAACGAGCAATTGTAATCTCAGTATGTACAGTAATGACGTGTCCAGAGGAGACTTGCAAACACTATTAAGGACGGCTCAAGAAGGAACCTGCAAATGAGTGGTAATACCCAGAAATCCATTCTCCTCAGTTTGATTTTAATTTGCCCTTTAGAATTATTTGATTGCTCTACAAAGTGGCATTCCAGAGTGGCTAAGACAGAGAAAAGCACACTGCGGCTGAGGTCACTGTTTCTGCTGTGTAGCTTCTGTTGCTCCCAGAAACAGTGACCAAGCAAACACTGGACAGAGTTACAAGATGACACATGATCCTAAGATGGGACAAGCGGGAAGCGCAGCTTAGGAGGAAAGGAAATAGCACGGGTCATTTTTTCTGAATTTAAACCAGTTTTCTCTGTTTAATAACAGTGAGGTCTTGTAATGTCCTCCAGGAATATTAAAATAGTTAAATCTCTTCTTTGCCTACAGTAAAAGATTCTGACTGTCTCCCGTTAAAAAAAATCTCAGCTATTTAGGCCAATCTCGCACACTACTGCCCCCCTAAAGAAGCACTGAACCCCTCTTTATCTGAAGAAGCGGCAAGAATGATTGAAAAATATTACACAACATTGGAAATGTTTGAGAAACAAAAGTGTTCCAGAAAATACCTACTGTGTTAACTATAGTTGAATTATCAGTTACCATATATACCAATAAGCTGAAAATTGATCACCCCTAAAATGTCATAAAAACATTAAATATCTCTAAATTTCCACTTGAAACACAATAATAAAATATATACTTAAATGCTAATTTTATCTTTGGTTTATGAATTTATTTCTAAGATTTTTATAGAAATTAATAGCTACCTTCTTAAACTGTAGACTGAAAATTCTCCTCCTACAGTGTTTTCATTCAAAACTATTTCTAGGAATACTAAAAAATCTTTCATTTACTATAATCTAATACCAAATCTCTCCAAAATAAATTTATATCCAGAAGATTCATACAAAAAAATTAATATTTACTTTATTCTTCTATTGGCCTAAAAATAGATAAAAACAAATTACTGTTCTGAAAAAATTTTAAATTTTCAAGATTTTTTTAATGACCAAGATAACTACATATCTGGTGTAAAAATTACCATTTTTGATGGGATTAAGAAACACCAGGGAGGATATACTGGGTACTGACTATACATTTGACTGAAATTTCTTGCAAAAAAATTTGAAATCATTAAAAGTTAACATTGAAGCCGAGTGTGATGGTGCACACCCATAATCCCAGAACATAGGGAGGCTCACATAGGATGATCACAGATTTGAGTTCTGCCGGGAAACTTAGCGAAACCTTGTCTGAAAAACTAAACTGGATCTAAAAAGGGGTGGGGATGCAGATTGGTGCTAGAACCCCCTGGGTTCAAGCCCTTGCACCACACACACACAAAGAAATTAACTTTGAGGTAGTCCCAGTTGTAATTGACTAGCCCTCCTGGAGATAATTATAAACTCTAGGACCAAACAAAAACAAAACCAAAAAACCAACAGGAAGGACAACATTATCTCAACAAACTTCCTCAGATCTCTTCCATAAGACACTACTCCCACTCATGAGGGCTCACCCCCACCCCCAATCACCTCCCGATGACCCCACGCACTAATGTCATCACACTGGAGCCTGAGCTCAACAAGAGACTTTTGAGAAGACACAAACATTCAAACAATAGCAACACAGGGTCAAAAAACACAAAATTTACTCCAAAAAAGAATTTTCAAAATGATAGATGAGGAATTGGTACATATTAGCTAATTTCTTTTGTCTTCCTCTGTTCCCTATACTATTTTAATAAAGATTTTTATCAGTAGTTTTAGAGTTTAGACTTAGATTGCACACTATTTAGGTGTCTTTTTTTTTCTTCAATCAGAAGACAAATTAATACACTGAGAGCTAGCTGAACACCGTGAGTTTTCTTTCATGAGTGAGTATGAGGTCAGCTTCTCTGAAGGAAACCAGTTCCACCTCCTCAGGCAGAAGAAGGAAGTTGCAGCTACCATCTCACAAGGAAGTTCAAATGTGCACAGGAAGGGCCATGTGTGTGCCAGAGCGGTGGGCCGTCCTGGTTACCTCTCAATCCCTGTCAGCCCTTTTATGTGCTGCTCATAAATGCTGCAGCCTGGCTCCTGTAGACAGTATTTCCCAGAACCAGGGTCACTTGGCTTTCCCTTCAATTCTCGCAATGCGACATACTAGAACACCAAAAATTAAGGGGACAATACCAGAGAGTTTCTTCATGAACTGGAGGGCTTTTCTTTTCTTTTTCAGTATTCACCAGCACTGCCTCCTGCAATGACATTCTGCTTCAGCTTCTCAGTTCTTTTGCATGCCCAGGATTGTCCCAGTGCAACCCTCAGAGAGGCCAGGAGGCAGCAAGCACTCCTCAGGAGTCTGTCACAGGCGCCTTGGCTGTGTTTCTGACTTAGCATCAACAAACAGGCAGCACTTCCTTATTCATGGGTCCAATGTGAGCTCCACTGAGCACTACCTCTAAACGCATGGGTTCTGAAACATCCATCGCCTCACTTCATCCCCACAGCTTTGGTGTGGTCATCTCTATCTATAATCATTTATGTTAAATCCCTCTACTTAGTACAGTGCTGTATAGTTTCTCAATTGGACCCTATCAATATACTATTCAGGGAGAGCGATCTAGGGAAAACGCTGGGTATCCGATATGCCGCGTCCATGCTCCCTGAAGTTGAAAATGAATTCTAAGGAATGGAGGTTAAGAGGAGGGAGAGAGAGAAAGCCCACCCCTAAAGAGATAATAGTTTATTAATACAGAAAATCTCAAAAAGGTGGCATCAATAATCTCAAACCGCCTGTTATCTCTTTGAGGACTATGCAAATCTGGCCGTTGTGACTTTAATCATTCTCAGATGTGCCTCTAGCCAGTCTCTATGTGTTCCTATCTTCCGCACTGACTTCCTCGAGGGCCCAGCTGTGTCTGACTACTCACAATAATTCCACCTAACTTACCCGTCTATAATAAAAGGAAGTAGGTTTCTGCCGTTATACACCTGAAGAGGCTTTTCCAGCTCGGCCTCCTCCCTGCTCTGTCCTTTCTGGCCACATGAGGGGAACAGGCCTCCTCTACTTTGCACACCAACCACCACACTCTATGCCACTGTTAGCCCAACACACCTGGCTCAAGCAACCATGGACGGACACCTCTGAAACTGTGAGTCAATGCCAGCCTTGGCTCCTTTCACCTAAGTCACCTAAGTCACCTCAAGTATTCGTTATGGCTATAGAAAGCTAACACAGTCCTTAATGTTTTAACAAGAAGAGTCATAAGGACAAAGGTACGCAATATTAGCATAACTAAATATTGAGATAAAAAAATGAAACTATAACTATATTGGGAAGTTATGGGGAAATTGAAAAGTTTGTTGGAGGGCTAACAACAATGCTGCTTATCTTTCGTAATTAAAAGGTAATAGATAACATGATTTAAAGGGGAAAATACAAATATAATTCAGTTATTTAGAAACTCACAGGTAAATACGAATTGACAAAAAGAGTTGCAAGTAGAAACAGGGACAGAGAGGGACGGATAAGGTATGAGGATGTCACTTTTCACTGCAAGCTTTATAGAAACTATTTGATTTTTTAAATTATAAATTTATATCTCTGCTAAGATACAAATTAAACTGAAACAAACTCAAATAGTGTTTGAGATAAGGGGAACTGGTTCTACTTTTAGGTTATTCACTATGACTCCAGAACATTCATTGTTGATGTAACCTCTGGAACGGTAAGCCAAAATAAATCTTTCTTCCTTTTAAACTGATTTATCTCAGGTACTTGTTACAATAACGGAAAGCTGACTAATATAGTCCTTACTAGCATAATAACATCAACAATAGATTTATAAAAGAATCTTTTTATAGTGCGATAGCATGACTCTAAAATAAACAGGAAGCAAAAACTAACCTCCTGGAAAAAACTAACGCTGTCCAGCCACATACCATCGATAAGAACTTGAAAGGAGTGATTATGTTGAAAGCAAAATTGTTACTTTTGGCCAACACTGTATAGCTTACAAATAGACAATAATGAAAATGTGGTATTCAACAGGTTTGTCCCTATAGTTACCAGTAACACAAAGGCAAAATCACATGTGACATCAACAGGAAAGTTTTGGAGTTTTTGTCATAGTGGAAAACTAAACATGATAACGCTGTAGATACAAAATTTTGGTCCTGCTTCTGAACACTCATTAGATAACTAAAGCCATTTTGATTTTTTAAAGAGCACAGTCCTAGCATGGACTTTGAATCTTAACCCAAAACTCTGTATACTTCTCTTGTTCTTGTGTTGTTATTATAATACTCTCTCCTACACTATGACCATCTGTTTTCTAAAGCCCATCTTTGCCTGCCAAAGAGCCTCTCTATAATTCAGATTCCGAGAAATCCATCTCCAACCACACTCTTAATAACATCCTCAATCAGAGCACCTTCCAATCTGAATCAATATAAACATCTGCCTTCTCGTTTCTCTAGCTGGACAAAATGATCACTCGCGGATGAGAAGTGGTGGAAGTGTATTATCACTGTAATCAGCTTCTCTGCAGAGAAATCGCACTGTGTGTTACTGGTGAGCCCCTTTGTATCAGGGTTTTCCAAAACTCCATCACCATCTCCACCCTTCTTCTAGTAGCAGAAGACCCTGCCTCCTAATTTATGTCAGATCCCAGTTAAGCATGTACACTCCATTAATTAGAGGATAATTCTAGCTTTCCTTTCTAAATTCTCTCCCTCTCTTTCTCCTCCTCTCTCTCCCTCCCTCTCTCCCTCTCTCTCTCTCTCTCCCTCCCTCCCTCTCTCTCTCTCTCTCTCTCTCTCTCTCTCTCTCTCTCTCTCTCTCCTCACACACACACACACTCTTTTGAGACAGGGTCTGGTTGTCTAGTTCAGGCTGACTTTGAGGTCACGGTGTAGGCCAGGCTTGCCTTGAACTTCTAGTGATCCTCCTGGCTCAGTCTCCCTTTCCTGAGTGCTGGGGTTACAGGCATATGCCACCATGCCTGACTCTAAATTCTTCTGTTAAATAATCCATCACATCACAATCTAAACTGATCTTTTTGTGTCTGATGAGTCCCCCTAAGCAAAGCAGAGTATAGGCTAGGGTTAAACTATTCTGATCCCTCAAAGACTAGACGGCAATGACCGGAGCCTGCCTACCCTTCTGTAAACAAGGAACCATCCAATTCAATACTGGTCATTCGGTACTGTGAGTTCAGATAGGGCTGGGGCTGCACATGGCCTTCGCCATGAGAACAAGTAACCAAGGTCAGTCAACAAATAGAAGCAAGAAGTTGGAGCAGATGCTCAAAAACTGAAGATGTTAAACATGTGACCCCTTGTAGATCACGATTCCACTTAATCCCAAGGCATTCTCTGCTACCTACCCCACCCCCAGGGCACCTCCCCAGCATACCACCCCAGCACATTCAAAGATAAAACTGAGTTCATTTCTACTACCTCTAAGTCCTTGGCTTTTCCCTAAGGGGAGAGAGATGTTCATACTACATCAAAGACTAATCCTTCCAGCTCTGCCCTAGCACCTTTTGCTATGACTGTCCAGGGGTCCCACTCTACATCTTCCAAGTCTAGATCAAGTACATACCTGGGAACATGCTGTGTGCTAGATGTGTCAGAGGGGAAACTCTGGACAGAGTAACACATGCTCCCTGCCTTCATGACCCTCAATCTCCAGGGCAGGAAATGGGTAACTGAGCAGCCCGGGGAGAGGTCCAGGATCATCACAAAGGTGGCACATCTGCACCACCCAAAACAACAGCTGAGAAATAAGGACTGAGGTGGGCAGTAGCAAATGCCTGGAAAAGCAAAGACATACCAGCCCTGACAAACTCCTTGAAGCTAATGATCCCATCTGTGGCACTGCAAACTCTTATTCTTTACTGCCTTTTAAGTTAGTTCCTGTTTTGGATTTTAAAATATCTCCCTCAATCCTCCAATGTTGTGGCCCTCTCCCCTCCCCTCTACATTGTCCAACGTAATTCTGTTTTCATTCTCAAGACCAAAGGACATGCCGCGGCCTTGGTTTCCTTTGCCCTGGCATGGTGTCTGAGACATCGAGTCGCCTGGCTCTCATCCTGCGTCCCCTGCTCTCCTTATCGGCATCCTTCATGGACTCCTATTTTTGTGCCACATCCTCCCAGGCTGCCTGCATTCTTGTTCTCGGCACCTCCCCTTCCTCCTCCTTCTCCTCTCCCCGGGGACCTCAAGCACTCTCGCAACTTCACCCACGACAGGATGCTGATAACTTCCCATCCATACCACATCCAGATTAGATTGAGCTTCTGAAGCATATTGTGCTGAGGTTTCCACTGCTTGTCTCCTTTTGGGTGTCTCTGAGACTACTCAAATTATGGTATCTTAAACTGAATGCATCCATTTGCCCCACAAACCTGATTCTTCTCCAATAACCAAAACTGTCCGTTAAAATCTCTGGTATAAACCTTGATTTGTTTTTTTTTTTTTTCTTCCTGTTTCCTTATCACCTCATTCACTCAGTCATGGATATTTATCAACTCTACATCCTAAGTAGTCCTACTATGTCTACTTATCTGTGTTTCAATTGCTCTTGTCTAAGCTCCAACCCCCATGACCTGATGATTGACTCTACACATTTACCAGAGCAATCTTTTAAAAATAGAAATCTGATTGTGTCAATCTTCACGTAGGATTCTCATGCCTTCCCACTGACTGCACCGTAAGGCCCTTCTTGATGTGGCCTGCTTATCCCTCAAGCTAGATTCCTCACCACACCTAAAGTATCGGAGTGTCCCCCCAACCTCCGACTGCACGCTTGCTTCTCACACTTCTGCTGCCTACCTGAACCACACAGCTCTGAGCTTTTCAGAATTATATCTATCTCAGGATTTCATGAGTCCCATCGTAAGGGAACCTATTTTCAGCAACAATTTGTACTTGCTACATCCAACATGGTTCCCTGCTGCTCAGTGGCTTCTATACAGTGAGACTTGTGAGTGACAACCTAGAAGAATCAGAATCAGTAAAAACAACAACAAAAAGTTCCTTTTAATTGAAGAAATTGATAATTTTACTGCTTTACTATTTCATAAACCTTGAGAGAAATGTACCAAATTGACCTCCTGAGGAGTAAAGAGATCTTGATTAAGATTTATGCTTTTTAAACTAAAGATTCTTCCAGAAAGATATTTTTCTCTTCATTTCTTGACTCTACTCTTTTGCATTTATAGTCACTGCTTTTGTGAATGTTTTATCTGTTTTAACTGCAAACTACCTCAAAGATTGCTTCAAAACAAGAGAACAATGATCAAATTATAGATAAAGTAGAAAAAACACATGTTTTACATCTTTTGTAAAGAACATTTGAAGCCAGTCAGAAACACAAAAAGGATTGGGGGAAGGGTAACTCACTGGAGGAAAATCTTCATTTAATCTTTAAATTCAGCATATCTGCTACTCTTGCTGTTTTAATTAACTAGTAATATTGAATAAATGTAGTTTTAATGATTTTTGTCTGCAACTAAAGTATATTTTAACTTTATTAACCATGGTATCAAGAAGTATTTCCTTTCTGTTCTTCTTAAAAGCTTCTTTTCTCTCAATAAATTCTTCCTACTCTAAAAAAAAGAATCCTTGCCAATACTTTATATGCCTATTTTCTTTTAGAATCCCTTCTCTATACTATATCTGTACCTTTTCACCTTAGCCCAAGTGAGGAAGACACTATGTCTCAACACGTGTCTCTGGAAGCTGGACTCCACAGAACCCCATCTGCCCTAGTGGGGAAACACAGAGAAGCTTCCTTGGCCTCCACCATGTAATATATGCCAAATCATCTTGCTTTATTTTCCTCTTCACACTTATACCAGCCAAATTCACCTTCATACTTTCTAGTATAATTTATTTTCTGTCTTCCTACCTGCTCACTCACAATTAGAAAGTCCCATGAGTGACACCTGATGATAGCATTATCATTACCTTAGCACCCAAGAAATATTTGTTGGTCAGACAAAAGAATGCATTAGGTGCACTTATGTAACCACTGACTGAAGATATAAAATGGTTAATATAGGTGCTGATGGTAATTATATAAAATGTGGTGATGTACATCTGTAATCCCCGAACTCTGGGTGATTGAGACAAAAGAATCATAATTTCGAGCCCTGTCTTGGCAACTAAGTGACTTAGTGGGATCTTGTCTCAAAAAAAAAGTATGAGGGATATAGATCAGTGTGCAGGCCCTGGGTTCAATCCCAAGTATTGTAAAGACAACCCCTCATTAATAGACAATACTGTGGGACTACACTGCCATCATTAATCTACTTACAAGTACTTACTATGATCAAAGTACTCTTGATTACTAGTAGTTTATTTAATATTTGTGAGTTTATTAATAATGCTTATTTATATATTCTGTGCCTTTTTAAATATATACTTTGTAAAGAATTTTTCTGAATATTATGGGATGAGAGCAAAGCCTATCATTTTAGTTTCTATAAATATAAATCTAATGAGCTGTAACTGGAATGAGGTAAAGGAAAAAGTCTACAAATTATAAGTTTTTTCATAGTATTACTAATAACAAGTAGCATTTGCATATTTGCTGAGCTTCAAACATGATGCATGTTGATAGAAAAATCTCTGGAGTTAAATAGTGACAAATTCAATTTTAGTTCCATATCTAAAGTTAAAAGGCTATAGAAAAAATATGAAATGTAAGCAACACACCTCTATAGAGTCCTGCATAAACAGCTGAACAGCTGAACAATGTTCTTCCTGTAGCTTTGACTGTGTGTATGTACACAGCAATTTAGATTAGAGAAGGACGAGTCAGGTTTATATAAAAGAATGTAGAAAGTACTTTATAATGTCCAAAATGTTCATGAATTCACTTCAGAAAAACTAGTACAGACCATTACTAAGTATCACGGTGATGAATTTTCAACTTTAAAATGTGTAAAGTATAAATGTAGCCAGGCAAAAATGTTGAAGCACTATAGAATTAAAATTACCATTTGCCATGAAAGGATGTGTTACTGCATGAAATGCCAAGTGTTCTGTGATAATTGTGTAAATAAGTCATTTACATAGAATAGCACTTGGTTGTTAGTAAATATTAAAATCAGAAACTTACTTTAGTTGTGGTGAAAAGAAATCAATGTTTTTGACATAATACAGTTCCGCTTCTGTAAAATGTTTGACAGGAAGCAATCTCAAATGAGAACATTTACCAATTTCCAACAAAAATGCTCAAATAGTGTAGCAGTTGTATGTTGCTGATTTAGAAATATCAATTTCTTCAATGGGGGGCTAAGTGATTAATTCCAAAAACTAAAGTGAAAGGGCAATTAAAGACAAGAGTGACACTCTAAAAACACAGGATATCCCAGGGCTAAAAGTTATAGGAAAAGTCGTGTCCATGGGAAAATAGACTGCACAATACTAAATGCATATTTGATTTAAAAAATAAAGGATAATTTCCTGTGAATGACTCAAAAGGTCAGTTCAAAGATTTATGTCCAAGTAGTAGAAATGCTTTGGTAATTATTGTCATGGTTACAATACAGTAATGGTAAAAAACACTCACCTAATAAGCCAGTTAATAACGCTAAGGGATACTCGTTCTTTAAAAACTATCACAAATTTATGAGAGGTGACTATGATGCTTACTGTACCTGCCACATACAGACCTTCTTTGTTTTGGTTTTTTTTTACAGACCCTCTTTGAAAAGACAACTCCTATGGGTTGATTTTATTTTCAAACTGAAGAAGCGAACATCTTCAAATTCATGGCAAGCTTTTACAAATGCATGCTTTGGCTAAATTCAAATATGTCACCTGGTATTAAGAGCTGGATCAATGCACAAGACGAAGGGAGTCATAAAGGGATTGAGCACTGGGATGGCTGGCTGCTTCTGAAGTCACTTGAACTAATCTCTCTCCAACAGGATTCTATACAGCAAATTAATGCAGTTGTACCTTTCCATGTTCCCTTGGAATCTCCAAGAAAGTGGTGATTTTAAGCAAAGAGCTGGCAGTCACCAAAAGGTAAGATTGTTATCCCTCACTGCATACCTCATGTTCCAGTTCACAATACATTAGTCTTGTAGAACCAGAATCCAGGTATGACTGGGGACCAAAGAAACTATGTTCCATTCTGTCATTTCTCCCCCTTGACCAAGCCACTTTCATTTGTATGGATCTTCCCAATGCCTTTCCATCTTCTAGGTGCATTCTGAAGTCCAGCATTTCTAAGAACTACCTCCAAAGTAAGTTTCTTAAGCAATTCCCCTACTCCCTTGTAGTGACATTCAGTTCAGCATGTTGTAGTGTGGCTTTCACTGCTGTGACAAAATGCCCAAGAAGATCAACATAAAGGAGCTGCGGTTTGTTTTGGCGCACAGTTTCAGGGGCTCCCGTCTATGGTAGGCCACCCCTGTTCCTGGGGCTAAGCTCTCACCTCGTGCCAGCTGGAGGAACTGGGTACAAGCTGTATTCCTCAAAACCATGCCTCAACAGACCTGCATCCTTCAAGTTCACCTCGCTTCCCAATACTTCATTCAAGGATGTACTCATCGATGCACTACCCCGATCCTTTGATCAGGTTCACATTTGCATGATCCAATCACCTCTGCAGTGATTAATCCTGACTACTGATTCTGGGTACCAAGCCCTCAACACATGGCTTTTGAGGGACTAGTTCACATTTAAGTCATATCAGCACACTGAAGTTTATAAAAAGGTAAATTTTGTATAACATAAGAAGAATTATAAAAGAGTGTTCACCATTATCATAGCAAGTATTTTTCATAAATATACCAATCACAAAATAGGGAGGCACATTTTGGGGAAAATATTAGCAGCATGAAAGGCTGTGATACCAATATTCAGGGTCATAGTCAGACTCCCAATAAAGAGACTGCTGATAGTATCGCAGCCTTATGGAGGCCATAACTGTGTCCTGAAGATACTTCACTTTCTAAATTCTCCCAGTGTGTCCTGGTTGTCCTCTCGCCAGAAGTTAAAGAGATAAGAGGTACTTCTATCTGTTTTTTTAAAATGAATGTGGACTTTGATCATTAGAAGTAACAAAGGTTTCCAGATGCCAAAGACTAAAACTAGACACATGTCTCTCACCACATACTGAACTAAAATAAAAATGGATCAAAGATCTAAATATTAAAACAGAAACACTGTATCTACTAGGGGAGAGTATACATAGGACTATTAAAGATATAGGTATAGGCACAGACTTTATGAATAAAACTCCAATCACATGGGAAATATTACAAAGAATAAACTAGGATCTCACATTAAAAAGTATTTGCACAGTAAAAGCAATCAACAACAGAGTGAAAACACAACCCACAAAGTGGAAAAAGCTTATGCCAGCTATTCTTTAAAGGACTAGTATCTAGGATATATAAAGAACTAAAAAAAAAAAAAAAAATCAGACCCAAATTTAAAGACCCAATCCAAAAATGGGCATCTTAAATGAATAGATGCTTCTCAGATGAAAAAGTACAAATGGCAAGTAAATATATGAGAAAATGTTCAAATTAAATGCAAATTAAAATAATGCTGAGATTCCATCTCACTTGAAAAGGAAAGGCAATTATCAAGAAATAAACCAATAGCAAAGGCTGGCAGGGTTGTGGGGGAAAAGGAACACTTCTCTGCTATTGGGGGGTGTGTAGATTGGTGCAATCACTGTGGAAATCGGGTGAAGATTCCTCAAAAACTAAAACTAGAATTTCCATTCTACCCAGCTATTTCCCTCCTTGGACTCTTCCCAAAGGAATTAATAGCATCATACTACAGCAATATATGCACACTCATATTTATACCAGCACAGTTTATAGTAGCTAAATCTTGGAAACAGCCCAAATCCCATCAACAGATGAATGGGTAAAGAATATCAGCCAGAAAGAAGGATAAGCTTGTGATATTTCTAGGTAAATGGATGCAGATTGAGGCCATACTCTTAAGTGAAATAAATTGGACACACATGTAAATATCACATGGTTTCTCTGGTGGGAGAAACTGAAAGTCGAAATAAAGACCAAAATGTATAATACATACATTGTAAAATAGGAAGAAAATGTTCAAATGAGAAGAGGAAGTACAGAGGGAAGAGGCAGAAAGGAAGGATGGGAAAAGAAAATAAAACATCAAGAAGGAAAGAATGGAAACAATCCATTTGTAAATAAGGAGGGAAAGAAAGGTTTAAAGGAGGGTAGGGGAATGGGGAAAAAAGAATTAAGACATCATGTAAAGGTACAAATTCCACATGATGAATTCCATATCACGAATATCTAAAATGCACCAATAAACTTAATTAATTAAAAAGAAAACCAAAGAAGTCCTGGAACAAAATAAAACCAGAGAACATCACAAAACAATAACTGTTGTTGGAATACAAGCAGAAAACAGGACACCTTGTGTCAGTACAACAAAGTACCACTGAAAAAGGCACACAAATACTGTTTAAAGCCTGTGAGATACAACATAAAAACAGGATAAAAACACACAAACAACATGTTCATAATTTACCACTCAGAGAAAGAGCAATGATGCAAGATTTTCCATTGTTATCTCATCAGTGAGTAACCTAGAGGAGCCACCCTGTCTTGGATTAAATGTTATTCCCTTCTCCTTGCCAACAGCAGTCTATAATTCTTTCAAACATGAGCAGCTACTCTACTTTCCTAAAAAAAAAAAGGCATTTGTGGGATACTGGCTAAAAGATGTGTATTCTTATAGTTCAGTGTAACACTTGAAAAATAGGACTAAAGTCTTCAGAGGGAGGTCCAGGAGAGGCAAAAACTAACAAGACAATGTAAGCAAAAATTTAGCTCACACTGTAAATTTTATCCTTCTAGATTTATTTTTTTTTTATTTCAAAGAGAAAAAAGTGAAAATAATGACAGTTTCAAAACAGGCTAGTGTGGACGAGGAATATAGCTCAGAGGCACATGTACCTGCCTGGTAAGCGCAAGGTCCTGAGTTCAATTCCCAGCACCAAAGCAAAACAAAAAAAACAAATTTTTAAAGGCTAGTAGGAGAGTGATGATAATAAACGCACTGCACATTGTCATCTCCACAGTAGTTACTCAGAATACACGGTACAGGCATGAAATGTTGTCCAAACAATATTGTCACAACCCTTTCCTTTCAATGAACTAAGAGAAACTCTCTGCGTTAGTATCTCAACAATCTTGTGCTCCACTGTGATATCCTCTTTCCCTCCTTCATTTTCAAGTGTTAATTGAACCATAAAGAACTATAGTGGAAATACTACGAATCCTTTGAACTTAATCCTCCAATGTCTGAAACCATCATTAAAAGCCCTAAAGAGTAAGAGTTTAAAATGCTCTTAATGATTATAATTGTTAGAAGGCCAATTTAGAAAAGTTACAAACATTTATAAAATATTCAATATACATCGATGAATACGTGCTTTTTAATACTTGCAGTAAAGGCACCAGGGCACACTAGTAGCCCTATTTTTTCTCAGTGTGCTCCAACAGACTGAGTACTCAGCACCCAGGGACATCTATTGCCATGATGCCATGTAAAGACCAAGGGATCCAGACAGCGGTGATGTGGAAGCGTTCCCACCATGCTGCACCAGCACAGCACTACTATAAATGATTCTTTGCTAATGAAAATGATTCTGGACTTATTTGTGATAGTAAATAAAATTTGCTTGCAGATTTTGCAGGTGTTTTTCTGTATTGCCTTTTGACCAATTACATTTATCTCTCAGAATCCACAGGAGATTTGTCTGAGACCCCCTCCAGGACCAAAATCTACAAAATCTGAAGTCCTTACATACAAAAGTGTGAAATATCTGTGTACCAGCCTACACACATCACCCAGTATTACTTATACAATCTAATCCACTGCAAATGCCACCTAAATAGATTGCATTGTTTAGGGAATAATGGCAATAAACCAGTTTCAACATGTTCAGTGCAGATGTAATTTTGGAAAAAGTTACACTTTTCAATCCATGAGTAGTTGAAATCATGGATGCAAAGCTCACATACATGTAGGACCAACTTTATGTGGACATATAAAGTGGGTATGTTAGCCTGAAAGAACAATCCATACCATCCCAATCAACTTAACTGAGTTTCTAGTGTATGCTAAGAATCATCCTGGAGACAAAGAAGGAAAAACTCCACAAAGCACACTTCAGTCCTTATGGAAATCATAATCTGATAGAAGAAACTGAAATGTAGCCATACAACTTAAAATGCAATAAAAGTAAAATTACTGAATGGGACGAGGTTAGGAAAAGGCATGAGTGCCACGGTAAGGCTCAGAGCCAGGGCTCACACAGTGCAGTGTTTTCAGGGGCCAGGCTGACAGGGAGTGACTAAAGCTACTGGAACAACAAACTACGCAGGCCCTTTCCCATCAACAGGCACAGCCACCGGGTAGCAGTAGCGGATTGCTATCTAGTGAAATTGCAAGCCCTGGATACTTCAGTTTCTAATGGGGAGGCCTGGAATCTAGATATTTTAAGTATAAACTCCTTATTTTAATTGTTAGAAATGTGTTTAATTTTTGTCTGCATGTAAAGCCTACACATAACATGTCTATATCTGGTTATTAAAGAAATGCAAACAAAAACAACACTGAGATTCTATCATACTCCAAAAAGAATACCATCACTAAGAAATCAAATAATAACCAATGTTGGAGAAGCTGCAGGGGCAGGAGAGAACGAACCCTTCTATATTGTCAGTGGGAATATAAACCACCATGGAAATCAGTTCATAGAGTCCTCACAAAGCTCAAAATATAAGTTATTCCACCCAGCTACTCGCCTTCTGTGTATTTTCGGGAAAGAATTCAAGACTTCACATTACAATGATCCACGCACACCTATGTTAATAGCAGCACAATTCAAAATAGCTAAATTTTGGAAGCAGCATATATATCCTTCAACAGATGAAAATAAAGAAATTGTGGTATTCATACACAATGGAGCACTACTGTAGATAAATTTGAATCATTTGTAGAAAACTGGCTACACCTTGAGACCACACTATTAAGTGAAATCAATCACACAAGCTTAGATATCACAGTTTTCTTATATAAGAAACTGGAAGTAAAAATAAATAGCAAATTAAAAGACGGGCAATAGGAAACACAGAGATAAACCTTTTGCAAATAGAAAATAGACCAAGAAATGGGAGAAAGGGTGACAGTGGGAGAGGAGGCACCGAGAGCAAAGATGTGTCACGTGCATGTACCAGATCCCCAGGACGAAGGGCATCAACACGTACTGTAAACAGGTACTAATGAGAATGAAAATTAAAAGAAAAATATTTGGCCCTTTGCTAGATACAAGATGGTACTTCTAATGCTTTTTAATTAATATAATTAGATTTGCACTTAGAAACACACACTGGAGAAGGAAGGACCAAAGACAGGTAGTTCAGTTGTTTGAAAAAAAAAATTAGCAAAAAACCCTGTGGATTTACACCTGAGCAGTAGAAAATTAGAGAGAGTCACCTACATGAAAAACCCTGTGGAATTATACTTGAGCAGTTGAAGAGCAGAGAGAGTCACCTACATTGCATTGAGGAGCAACCATGCAATATGTTGAGGTTTAGAAGCAAGCAGAAGGCTGGGGATTTAGCTCAGCAGTAAAGTGCCTGCCTGGCAAGCATGAGGTTGTGAGTTTGATTCCTGGTACCAAAAAAACAACAAAAAAAAAAAATACCAGAGGCAAGCAGAGAGGAAAAACTGAAATAAAAGAGGAAGGCTGAGTGTCAGAGTGAGAGCACACATCAGTGTCACAAATTCAGGAAGAGTGGGAAAAATTGAGACAGAAGAATTGACATTTAGGGCAGAATGGAAATCATTCCTCTTCTGAAACTAGAGGAGGTAAAGCACATAGACATGGTGGCTCAGAGTGTAGCTCAGGGATACAGCACTTGCTGGCCTGGGTAAGGCCCTGAGTACAACCCCAGCATTACTTAAAAAGAGACACATTTGAAGATGGAAGAAAGAAGATGAGAAATACATACCTACTAGCATCTCTTGTCTTAGAAATGGGTAGAGCTCTAAGATGACAAGATTCCAACACTCTGATATGGTGAAATACTGCTATACTGATATTCTCCTTTTTTGTATGTTGGTAAGGATTGGTGAGATGGATGAATATTTATTCCTATAATTATATTAGCTTATGGCAAAGCTGAGCCTGATCAAATCAAGTGAGTCTTAAAGGAGACTGAGTCTTTCATCAGAGTAGATCTGAGATTTGAGGGAACGTCTCTGCTGGGCTCGAAGATGGAGTGACGTGAGAAGGGCTTCTGAGCGACTCTCGGCTAACAGGCAGCGACGGCCTGAAGTGGCTCCGAATTTGGAGGAAGCACCCATGTGCTCAATGACAGTGTGGTCCAGGTGACACTGATTCTGCTATTCTGAGCAAGGAAGGCCTCTGTGCCAGGCCTGGGCTCCCAACGCAAGCAAGGTGGAGACAATGAAAGCCTGGCCATCTCACCTGCTAAACTTGTGAAACTTTGTTAGCCAGTGGTAAAAAATTAATCTAGTTAGTTTGTAAGAGGAAACAAAGGTTTTTAAGTGAATAAACATGATAGCTTAAATATTAGGTCCCTAGAATTGCCAGAAATGAGAGTCAAGCTGAAATAATTTTCAGGCAACTACAGTCTCACTGAGCTTTATTCACATGTCACGTAAGCCCAGGGATACAGCTCAGCGGCACAGCGACTGCCTGGCAAGCGCAAGGTCCTGATTTTGATTCCCGGTACAACGACAACAACAAAAATATCATGTCAGACACAAAATGATGCACTAGAGAGGGAAATAACATCTGCTACATGAAAAAAACAGATACAACTAGATTTTCAGAGTGTCCACCTATGAAAAGGCAACAGAAGAAAGCAGAGATACAGCAAGTTCACAAGATACAATGCCACAGGGCATTCATTTGGCAGTTAACAAATATGGAAAATACCCTCAGTCATTCCTGTGAGGTTAATGCTTTCAGAAGGTTCTGGCCACAAATAACAATAGGAAATTATATCTTTGAGTTCCTCTAGTCAGTGGAAAACATGGCTGTTTCTGCTAAAACTCTAAAAAGTGATACATGGATGGAAAAAGATTAATCCATAAATCATAAAATTATTTCATAAAGCACTTCAATAATTAGGGTGAAAAATTATGAAAGAATAATAGCATTATTGCAGTTCTGTTGGCATTTACTTACTTGGTCTTTTGAAATCACTCTGTTTACAGTCATACTGTCTGGTTTCCACGGTAATAAACAGAGCCTGTTTATTTTAAATATTGCACCCACAAATGAGAAGGATTCCTTTTTTCTCAAATTTATACTGTTC
Organism: Dinomys branickii; assembly: GCA_004027595.1. Taxonomy (NCBI): domain Eukaryota; kingdom Metazoa; phylum Chordata; class Mammalia; order Rodentia; family Dinomyidae; genus Dinomys; species Dinomys branickii. Next base: position 187,953 of record PVLD010000915.1, on the reverse strand, counting down.
TCCAACCAAGATCACGAGCCAAAAGGAACACAGGAGACCAAATTCGTAAAAGACAAGTAAGATCCACTACGAGTATTACCTAGTCTTCAGATTTAGGAAAGGAACGTGTCAATGTCTGGCTGTCCCAGCTTCACAGAGAAATGGCCCAAGTTGGCCCAGGCTTTTGCTCTGGAGGGAGACAAGCAACCCGTGACACAATGTGTCTACTCTGTTCTCTTTGCACTAGTGAGCACAGCTGTTGCTTTGTGCTTCATCTTTCTCTTGTCAACTCTCACCTCTCTTCCCCACAAACACAATGCAAAGCCTCTCTCTAGACTAAAAGCAACGGCTCAATCTAAACAAGTGCTCTAAGAACATCAGTCTCCCAGGAAACAGAGCTTAAAGTTCTGAGGTGTACAATCAGCACCTATTTGACGTGAGATGGAAGCACAGCCACTGAATTTAGGTAAGGTAAAAGCATCCAGAATATGAGCAAAAATCACTGCTTTCTAAGAAACGGGCGTATAAATATAAAACACAGCCCTTTAAAAATGCACACAGAAAACAGACAATGAGACTAGTGAAAGTGTTTCAACACAGAACTCAAAACAATGGAACTCATCAGATAATCACCCTTAGCCTCCAGCCCCTTGGCTAGATCCCCCCACCTCCAAGCAGCCCCAGTCCCATGATGCACGGGTATTCCCTAAATCCGGGGATCTCAGCTATCCCGGATCTCCCCTTAGCAGCACCCTGGGGATTCAGTTAATACTGTCTTTCTCAGAACACACAGCACGCTCATCTGTCATCAACCTTTACTACAATGTGCATTAAAAGCATGCCAATTCTTTAGCTGCAAACTGTCATGTACCATGCTTTGGCCTCTGTCCAAGTCTAAAGATTTTATAATCTTTCATTTATTTTTTTGTTTTTTGTGGTGCTGGGGATCAAACCCAGGGCCTTGTAGATGGAAGGCAAGAGCTCTACCACCGAGTCACATCCACAGTTCCCAATTTTTCTTTTAAATTCTTCTTGGTACATGAATTTTCATGTGTGTGTGTGTGTGTGTGTGTGTGTGTGTGTGTGTGTGTGTGTGCACGCGTGCGTGCGCTTCATCTTCATCAGGGAGACGATCTTTGTGCAATTAAGTTACTATAGAGAATGTGACTGTAGTGTTCTCCGACTGGGAATTCCTTCACGGCCTGGTTAAATTCCGTCATGTTTCAGTCGGCTTGAAAACAAGTACCATACACATTCTCTCTAAAAAATCTGCCGTCTATCCACCCACCAACCCACCCACCCATTCTTCCTTCCTTCCACCCATCCATCAGAATAGCCTTGAGAAAAGATGTTGCACAAATCTCTATTTTCTCATCAATATATTGTTTTATTAAAGAGCTATTTTACGAACTTTCAGTATGATTTTTGGAGTCCTAAATTTCTACTTCTAAGAACTCCATTGTTGCTGTGAGCCTTTTGAGGTTACACTGTAAAGTGAGCACAGAGTCTCAGAACTATTGTCATCTTACTGCCTTGAAGTTCTGTACGTATTTTGTATTATGATAAAATTGCCTCCCGATTCTATTTTGTGTTTTGCTTTGTTTTGCATTTGAGACAGGGTAGCTCTCTGTGGCTCAGGCTGGCCTTGGACTCACTAGGAGGTGCAGGCTGTCTTCCAGCTCTGGGTGACTCTTCTGACTCAGCTTCCCAAGTGCTGGCACTGCAGGCAGGCACTACCCACCATACGCAGTCCAACTCACATGCTGAGTAGCATTTTTTGTTATGTTACTTTTATCTCTTCCTTTCCACTGCTGGAGATACGTTTTACATCAACAGCATGAATTAGAATATTGTTTACGGAATACAGAATCTGCCTTCTAATGGGAGAATTTACGTTCAAAAAATTTATTTCTATCATCTTAATTTGCTTTTCTGCTTCTTATGTTTACTTTTCTTTACTCCATGTTATTATGTTCATGCTTCTTTTTAAATCTGCTTACTTAAAATAAGTTTAGTATTTTATAATCCTTTCAATTTGTTGTAGTATTTCTCCTTTTGTTGAGACTGCTGACTACATCATGCTAGCCATACTAGATAAGGCACATGATGCAGTTTTCTGTCCCCAACTTTGCTTCAGAGGCAGTGTTCTTTCTGTGAGATTCCCACAAGTGAGGGCTTCGCCTCAGCTTCCACGTAGCTTAGCATTTGTTTCTGCAACCATCTCGAGAGTCGTAATACTTGATGAGCCTAAGATCCCTGTGCTCTGTGGACAGCATCAACTTTACTCTATTCAAGTATGTGTCCCAGAGGACCACTGCTCCATCCCTAATTTCCCAACTTCCTTCCCAAGACTGGCATTAAAACCAAGCCCAAGCCCACAGATTTTATGTACAGACTAACTGACCCCACAATGCAGGGCAGCATGACTTCATGTTCAGACTTTGAGTTGTTTCCATTTCTAACATCTGCTGATTCCCTCTTATTCTCTTGCCTCCATATCTGTGGGTACCTGTGATAGGATAGAGGAGAGCATCACAGATGAGCCCTAACACTCTTCTGATCACACCATCACTTTCCTAATTGTCTTTTGGTATGCACTGAATGCTCTGCTAGGCAAAAATGTGACTGAATCTTCATCCTTAGAAATTTCAACATGGAATATTACCATGATTCAAGTTTTCTATTCAGGACATGAAACACTTTCATTACCTAGTGGCCTTTTCATAATATTTGGAATTGAATCTAATAGAAATCAATTATCTCTGTTGGTTGCCTTAATCACGGACATGTTTATCATTTCAAAGAATGCCAGGAGATTTCTCAGAAAAAGTATTTCCTTACAGAATCCATGTTAATTTAACTTTCAGAGGATATGAATGTTTAAATAAAAGGGCTGTTTCACTATGCACTAGAACAGAAAAATTCACATTTGCCTTCATTTAGAATAAAATATGATAACTAATACTGCTTGTATGTCCAAATGCATAAAGCTCTAAAATGCAATTTTATGAGATTATTGCAAACTGTTCCTTAATCCAGTAATCGTTTCCTTTATATTTAACATTCTTAGGAGCTTTAGGAGAAAAATATTTCAATTGTTTAAAATAAATTTTTAAAAATATCAAATCTAATTGTATTAACTCTAACATGATTAGAATTAAATACCATCCATAAAGTAATCACATACTCCGAACTAGTTTGTATAGGGTTAGGAAAAAAAATCATTACTTGTAGTTTATGCTTAATAATTTATGCTGTTCACAAAATGAAATCAAGATCCAGAAATATACCTCTCCTTAACCTACGAGACAGTATGACAGACTAAAAGTAGTATTTTTACAATTTGACTATCACTTTCATTTTCATTTTCTTTCAGCTTTACTGAGGTACAACTGATAAAGAAAAAGTTTATAAATTTTAAGTTGTAGCACCTGTTTTCCACATATGTGGTGCTTGTGAAATGACTGCCACATTCTTGTTCGAGTGTGGTAAGCACCTGTATGATCTATGCACTCTCACAAATTTCAAGAATACAACATAGTATCATAAACTGGAGTCACCATACTGGACTTTTGGAGTTTTTCGCTAAACTGAAAGATTTTTTAATAGCACAAACTATAATACAATATGATACATTTCCAAATTATGTCCCAAACTATCGTTTTATTTCTAATACACAGATTGAACCCAGGACTTTTGAACTAAGCTCCATCTCTAGCCTTTGTATTTTTTTATCTTGAGCTGGGGTCTCACTAAGTTACTCAATTACCTATGCTGGCTTCCAACTGCTGATCTTCCTGTCTCAGCCTCTTAGAGTGCTGGTATTACATGTGCGTACCAGCTCAAACTGTAGGTGTTAGTAATGGCTAAAGTATATGATTTTTGAACTTTTAAAACAGATGATTTATTGAAAATATTATTTTTTTTAAAAAACATTAATTTTTCCGAGGGACAGTTTAAATATTTGAAATTTACACATAGGCTATGCTCACTAACTTAAATAAAATTCATTAAATTCTGAACTTTTGAATTTCATGGCAATTTTGATAAGACAGTGAAAATTTCTCTTGACTAATTGCTTACATAGGTAGCAAGTTTATAAGGGTGGCTATAACTTCTTAGTAGATCACATTTCTTTCTAAAGAATTTAGGGCAATTTTTAAAAATTATCTTTTAAGTTAACAGTCAATGGGTTTTTCTTTTTGGTTTCATCTTATGTAAGAATTTTACTGTTCTCTACCATAGCATTTCATTTTCTAAAAAATAAATTCCATACAAAGTCCTTTTAAGACCAAAGAAATTTTCTATTTAGAAAACCTAACCCTTTCCAACATGTTCCTGTAGCTTCAGAGGCACGCTGGTTCCAAGAGATCTGTTTCTTATAAATTTTTCTACATCACAAGATCATTTTCATGTTTTATAAAATTTTCTTTCTTAAATGACGAGCATTTCTCCTGAGAGATACACTGTTTGGAGCATTTCAGATATTACTGCAATGACAAGCACAGAACCCCAGCTCATGTTCTATTAAGAAACTTCCCGTATATGTTGTTTCATATATGAACAAAATCAAAATTCATAGCTGTGTACATTCCAGACAAGGCCATGTCAGAGACCCCTACGGTTATGGCACATTATGGCCATAAATATCAGGAATCTGTTAATATAAACCATGATCTAAATTGTTACATTTGGTCTTCCCAGAATTTATTTAAACTGCATTGCTTTATTTTGTGTTCAGTGTTCAGTCAACAGGAACTGTGTCCTTTAAAATAGTTTCATTATGATGTTGGACAATGCTGATGAGTAAAAAACTGTACAACCCCTGGACAATCTAAATAGAGGAGACTTTATGTCAGATATCTCTTAAATCTCTTGTTTTCTGAAATATCCATGCTTTTGTAAGCTAATAAAGGATAGAGAGACCCAGCTGCTGGAAAATAAGCCACTTCAGTGGGGACGGACACCAGACCTGCATGACCCCAATGCAGCACTGGAGTGATTCTGAACAGCCACATGTGTGTGCCACATGAGACCACAGACACCCGATGAGATCCTCGGCTCCCCTGTGTTCACAGAGAGGTGTGAACAGCCATCTGTTCTTTATTTATTGTTTTAGAAATCCAATAGCTTCAGAGATGGATTCACACAGAAAAAGATACGTTAAAGACAAAAAGGAGAAGGTTATAAAACAACTCTGGAGAAATCTAATACGTGTTAGTATGCAGACAGTAAGAGTTAATCAAAAGACTTCTAAACATATCTTCCTTCCTTCAGCAAAAAAAAAAAAAAAAAAAAAAAAAATCCATGAAGAGGTAACCACAAGTTAATTCATAACGGGAAAGCCTGTGGTCTGGTTTTACCAATTGGCAGTCACTAAAACAAGAATCTTAAAATAAAGGAGGAAATAAAAGACAATTTCTTTTACTTTAATTTTTTCTTTTCCTTGATTCAGTACTGAATAGCTTAGTGAAATCTGAGAAATTCGTAATCTAGTTTAAAAGGACAATAGTAAATGGGACCACTCAAGAGAGTATTAGCAATTGAACAATGTTATTATGGAAAATAAGTAAACTTACATTTAATGTAAACACTTGAAATCAATAGCTACTCAAAAAGACTGAAAAAGTTAGAGGCACATGCCAAACCACAATTTAAGACAACAGTACCAAAAATTGTTGGTATCAGCAAGCCAAAAGATCACTGTACCAAATTCCCAGGAAATCACAAGTATAGATTGAAGGTCAAAACAAAAAATATTTAGCAAAATTCTTTACATTTCTAATAGAACAGATGAATGAAAGTATATTATTTCATGAGGAGCCTAAAGCAACTTACCCATCTATTTGCATAAATTCTGTTAAGGCAATAAAAGAATAGTGAAGTATAAAAGATCTGGACTGAAATGAAAGTTGCATATATTAATAATTGTGGATTCCCTAGACTTCATCAATAAGATATTATTTATTTTATTATTGATTATAAAGTATGATTTATAATCACAGTGCTTCTTGATAAGGTAAAAGTTTCTGATTATTCATCCCATAAAAACAAAAAGAACTGAACACCGTATGGCCACTTAACTAGTGCTTTGCTTTCTTCTGAAGCAGCTTCCTCCTGCATAATGGAGGTCATAACCACACCTACTTCGCAGGCTTGTTATTATCACGTGAGCCTGTATCCGCAAACACTTAGAACCCTCATCGGGTTCACCTAAGCGCCGTATTAAGTGCTTGAAAATGACAACTTTAGGATATCATAACAAATCAAAACATTCTTTTCAAGTAATCAAGTTTAAAATTGGTCTCTTAGATGGGTGACATTAAACAAGAACACAAAAAACAGGTTCCATTCTGCACTATTTCTGCGGGAAGAGCGGTCGATAAGCAGACATAAGTCATAAAAACAGGTTTAAAAGAAACTCAGGAACGCTGGGGGTGACTGTCTCCAGGTGTGACTGTCGGCAGAACTCTGAAGCAGCACTTTCTGCACTTTGAAACCATAATGGTAAGAAAAAGAAATCAGACATGTCAGCTTCAATACCGCATGGCTTCTCTTACAGGAGAAACTCAAACATATATAAAGAGAAAACTAAAAGATAGAGAATAGGAAGCAGGGAGACAGATTTTCCTCAAAAGGGAAGGGGCCCCAGAGATGGGGGACGAGGAGTGGGGAAGGAGACACGGGAGGAGTGGCGATGGGCCATGCCCCCACCCCCCACAGGGAATGAAGCCACTATGCACCGCAAACATGGACCCGTAAAAAAGGCAATTACAAAAAGGGCAAACCACTTCACAGACAAAGGTTACCTTCCCGCACGGAATAATGGAGATGCCTGCGTGCCCACACACTTAACCTCACTTGCACATATGACACGGACCACTGCAAACAACGCGGCGGTACCACCGGTCCCTACAAGGTTTCAAGAATACAGTAACAAACAAAGCAGAACTGATGATTACATGCCGTGCACACAGAACTGCATTTGATAACGGATGCATGAAGTGCTTCTGAATGTGATCAAATACTCAGTCATCAATTTGAAAACTAATTATTGTACACTTATATGGAGACTGCTTGAATTTTTTGTTCCCTCAAATAATTTAATATATCTTGCTTGATATAATGCAAATGGCACACTTTATAAGGCTTTCAGAAATGTAATTTGATACAATGATTTTTTTTTTCATTTCAAACAGGAGACTAAAACTTTGGAAGATAAAAATCCAGACTATTTATTTTTCTTTTTAAGTTCTTTTAGTTCGCAGCATATTAAAAAGTAAAATACTAAGAAGTGGAAATTGGGATCTCTAGTTCTAAATGTCAACCTTTAACAAATTAGTAACTTTAGTATAAAATTCATTTATATTTATAACCCTAATAAAATTGCACAAATTTGGACATAATCACAGTGCAATATAGCTGATATGTTCTAATAATAGGACACATTTTTAAGTGGTAATATGAACAATACACTCTTTCGCCACATCAGGTTTCTCCCTAGAACTATAGGTAAGAAGTAATTTGGAAATGATATCAAAATATCTAAGTTTAAAACCTTTAGAAATGTGGTTTTTCTTATCAAAAATATTCTAATGCATTGCCGTAGGAGATGTTTGGTTTGCCATCGTATATTTTAGTTATCAAGTTTTATGAAACTTTCTAGTCTCCAACCCCTACCCCTAGTTTCCATGACTACAGCATAATGTCCATGACTTTCATACAGAAAGATACTAATCATTTAAAAAGAGATTGAATCTATCTGAGATAAGAGCGTGGCTTTTCACACCAAAACAGCTTCCCCACCTACACACGTATCTCGGTCATGCAAAACCGTATTAGGAGGTATGCTAGAAAGATACAATGAATGTTTAAATTCTAAAAATTTATTACAGTAAAAGACACACTGCCACTAATTCCTCTCAATAGCCTCTTAACCTTACTCTGAACACACTCGTCCCGTCAACCTGGCCACTTTCTGAAACAATCCTAGACTTCTTCTTTTGTGAGTGTCTTTAATTTTTCCTGAGCACCTTGATATCCAGAAATGACTGAAAACTTTTCCTTTCATGGACAAAAGTCACAGGCGGCAGAAGCCGTGGACGCAGTGGGCGAGGACACAGCGTCCTGTTTGCACCAACTGCCCTTCCGCTCAGCGGCATTTGCAGCAGCATTCACCGTATTTTTGACCATACAGCACAAAGACACTCTGGAAAGCAGACTCCACAACTTGCAGAAAGTGGCAAGAGCGGTGGAATTAGCATGTTTGCAGCAAGGAGAGGATTCTGAGGGAATTCATGAAAATGTATCTTTTACTATACGACCTTTTTTTTTTTTTTGGTACCAGGAATTGAACTCAGGACCTTGTGCTTTCCAGGCAGGCACTGTGCCACTGAGCTATATACTAGCCTGTCATACATTTTTTTTTTAATTTAACTCTTCACCTTTTATTTAAATGTTCACTCTTGTAATTGCATGTTCATCAAAGGTCCTAAGTCCAAACTTTCTCCTTTAAGTGCACCTACCCACTCACTCACACCGCGTCTGTGGCACACTTATGGACATCTTTTAATTGCGGGTGCTACACACTAAATCAAACTGTCCCACACTCCTCAAGCTTTCTTAGGTTTCCAAATACCCTACTCTAAGTAACTGACTGTCCACTAGGTTATCAATCCCCTAGAAAAAGGAGATCTTCTACCTTGCAAATAGATCAAAATATGACTTCTACAAGCAAAATTAAAATGATTTTAAATAATAGAAATACAGAAGACTTAATGTTTTGAAAAGCTCTAAATCATTGCTTTGAAAATGATCATTACTTTCATATTTTCCAAATAATCCTGTGTACTGATCTCAAACATCTGTACTAGCAAAAATTCCAGAAAATTTAGTAACTTATAGAAATTTAACTTTCAACATACTTATTATCTTAATTTGTATGACTGCGGTACAGTGAAACAAGCTGTTACTAATGTGTGCTCATGGTCACTTTAAGAAGTAGAGCAATTTGTAAGGGGTTGAACAGAATTATAAAAGAAATTACAATAACTATGCCAATTAGAGAAGTGGACATTTCATATTTTTGCTTGCTGTTCTTGATTCAAGATTACTTCTCTATGACTACCATATTTTTATTACATGACTTTAAATTTAGGAATTTCTTTCAGTAACACTGAGAAAAATTCCCTTCTGACTTCTACAAACACAAATTGTTTTTATTTCTTCTGCATGCTATGGAATTGTCTTGTGAAGAACAAAATTTAATAATTTGTAATCACAAAAGCTAAAAATTGTCTTTGTCCATTCACAAATTACTTCCCATCACTGTCTCACTTGTTCCTTAAAGTTCTTGATCATTTTACAATATTTGACGTTAGAGATATATTTGCCTGAAATAATAATTTCATGTTCGGTTCTGTTGTACTCATACCTATGTGCACACACACCTACACTGCACGTGAGTAAACATAAGCCACAGACTGTGCGGATTTCTGATAAACAGCTAATAGGGCAACAAATTTCAAAATTAAGATAGAAATTTTCAATAATTCAAAGTTTCAATAATTCGAAGTTTTCTTTAAACATAATTTTTCATTATTTTCACCAGTTTTGAGAGTTTTTTCAGGGTATATTAGCTGAATTTTATTGATTTTCTTATAAAATATACTCAAGACAAAGTCAGTTTCATAAGTTGATTAAGCTCTTATGTTATCAGCATTAAACCCTTTTGTGATGGTACCAGAGTATACACAATGATTACATCATAATCTAAAAGAGATCCAACCCCTCTTTAAACTGTCATATGTACTACGGCTGCCTCCTGAATTTATTAAAAAGAAAATAAACATTCCTTTTAAGTGGAGAAGTAACCATCAGATCATCAAATCCACCTACTGTTGTGGACTTCACAAAGGGTCATGACAGAACAGGATGTAGCTGCTCTGTGTTTAATAGAAACTAAACTGTTTCACAGGTTTAAAGTTATTGGATGGATGTAATCAGCGTTCCTCAATTTGTAATTAAAACATGAAACCTAACATTATCATTTATATTTGCAGAGTCCTCCCTCATATGGGGAGTATTCTGTTGTACTTATACCTATGTATGCAGACACATCTACATTGCATGTGAGTAAACCGCAGGCTGTGTTTATGTTTCTCTCTGATAAACAAGCTAATAGGGCAACATCAAAATGAGGATAGAAATTTTGAATAATTCAAAGTTTAAATAATTCAAAGGTTTCTTTAAAAATAATTTTTCACTATTTTCACCAGTTTTGAGAGTTTTTTCATCTATTATAAAATTAGTTTTCTTTTATTTTCTTCTGGAAACTCTTACTACAGAATGATTTTCCTGAATTGTTCACCAACTTTTCTTTAGCTTTCCTCTGTCATTATTCATCTCTTCTTTTAATTCAACTTCCTGTACACCTGCCTCCACGAATCTTTTACTAGTCTAACATTTTTACTACTCTAACATTTTTTAATCTAATTCACAAGAGTACACTTCCTGACAACTTTTAACAGCATATCTCCTATTTTTGTATCATTGATACAAACTTTCTTACTCACTTGAACCTACTAATTATAAATTTTTAAAAAATGATTCTGTCCCCTATGCTCTTTGTTTATTCAAAACTATTTTATATTTTTATTTGCTGATTGGAAGCTCTGTATGCACAAGCCACAGCAAGTCTGCTCATGCAGAAACACTGCAGACCCTGAATTCAGAGACCAACGTCAATGTGCCAGATCCTTCTTGGACTTGCAAGTTGTACAGCTAGCTGCTACTATTCTTGCAACTGAGCAAAGAAGGAAAGAAGCCAATTTCCATTTTTAATTGTGCAGACTCCCATTCAATCCTCTTGATTTGTGGAAAATCCCTCAACCTTTCTTCAGCTGTGTCCAGTACTGTGAATCCAGATTTTTTCCCCCAGCTGGGAGTGAGAGGAGAAACAGTTGCCATACTGTGGTTTAAGTATCCCTGATGAGCCTTCACTCTTCCCAGTTTCAGCACTAGTCCACACCCCCACCGTTGTAACTGTGCTCAATGCCTGAAGCTCTCTGCTGAGGAATCAGTTTGTCCATGTAACAAGCTCCCCTAAGATCACTTACACCCTTTTCCACACCACTGACTGAGGCACAAGTCATTCATGGCCTTTCGTCTTCCAAAAGCTTATACTTATCTCTTAGATCCCTGTAGTGCTCTTAGTTTTGTGAAGCCATATTGAGTTTCTGCCATGTTAACAAAAACCCCATGTGAACTATTTAAAGCAATATAAGCCATTTGAAGGAAATCCTGCATTTATGAAGGCTAAGAGGCCATAACCCCAGTTATGCCAATAGGGATGGCTGAATGGAAAAAAATGAAGACTAAATAAAGTCTCAGAAATCCAAAAACTAAAGAAAGAAGATTATCATAACCAAGTGTGTCATTTTTTGTTTATCAATCAGGAAAATTTTATTTTATTTTCTCCTTATCATAGGTGTCAAAATCCATAATGACTGTATCTGGATGTTTTCCCAAATTCTCTTTGCACTACTCTAACAGGATAATACATTTTACTTTCTATAATTCAAACAGGATATCAAGATAAAAAATTAGTTGTGTAATAGTTCACCATCTTATTTCACTATGGTTCCCCAAATTAACTAAAATGATTGCATATGAATAGTATACATAAGCAACATTTCCTTTGCTACAAAACAAACCACATTACTAAATGCATATTTATTACTCAACAAGTGAATTTACAGTGGAGTCAATTTTCAAACTGTAACACCAAAAGCACATCAAAATGGTACTGTTGGGGGAGTATAACAAACAAAGCTGGCTGAATGCAGCCCCTTTATCAAATGGGGCTGGGAAAGCTGGTTATCACCATCAGAAGAATAAATCTAGACCACATCTCTTACCCTGTACTCAAATAAAATGAAAATGGATCAAAGACCTACATATGAACAGAAACATTAAATACGATGGAAGATAAGCTAGGTAAAACTCTCCAAGACACAGGCAAGGACTTTCTGAACAGAACACCAGTAGCACAAGAAGTAACACCAAACTTAACAAATGGGATTGCATCAAATTACAAAGCTTCTGTGCAGCCAAGGAAACAAACATGAGGGTGAAAAAACACCCCACAGAATGGGGAAACATGTTTTCCAGTTACTCCTCAGAGAGATATAGAACTAAAAACAAAACAAAAAATTCCCACAGACACCTCCAAAAATAAAAGATCGAATAAAAAATGGCAATTAAAATGAAGAGACATTTCTGAAAAGAAGTACAAATGGCCAATAAGTACATGGTAAAATGTTCAGCCTCTTAGGCCACTTGAGAAACACAAATCAAAACAACAAAAATTTTATCTTACTACAGAAAGAATACCTATCTTCAAGAACTCAAAAGAAAACCTCACATGCTGCCAAGTTTACTTACAATAGTTGCAACTATAGTCATACTAATCCATCCACTCATAGAAGGATAATCAAATTGTGGGATGTCAATACAATAGAATGTTGTACAACAGCAAAAGGGAATGAACCACACTATGAGTATCAACATGGAACAGTTTCACCAACATAGGAAGAGAAACTGCATAGAGTCAAAGAACAGGCAAAACTAGGCTATCATAAGAAAAATCAGTGAAGGGGTTGCCAGTGGGGGTGGGCTCCAAGGAGCATCCTGATGTGATGATACTCTGTATCAAGATTAAGGTGGTGGTTACACAAGTACATACATCTTCAAACCTCATCAAGCTGTGTATTTAAGATCTGTGCATTTCACTGCATATAAATTTTACCTCAAAAACAAAAACCCACAGGAAATAAAGGAGAAAAAGTATATGTATATCTCCAGCTACCAAAGTCCTCCAATTAGATTGCTAGTGTACTAAAAATGAAGATTACCTACACCTTAAGATAGAACTTTTAGGGCTGGGGATATAGCTCAGTGGAATAAGCACCTGCCTAGCAAGCGCAGGATCCTGAGTTCGATCCCCAGTACCGCAAAAAAAAAAAAAGATAGAATTTTTTATGCTAATTGCTATTTTACCAAATAAATGTTGAGGATGTTAGTACTGGAAATGTCTATATCATAGGTCTGAGATACTGCCCAATTATAATATTGCTTTCTTCAATTAACAAGCATCTTTATTAAGAAAAATTTGGTGATTTCTTAGAGCACTCTACTTTCCAAATATAGTTTTAGATAAGAAAATTAATTTCATTGTGGTTTGCTAGAGTATCTCAGGAATAACTTGATTATTTCTAAAGTATATCATTGAGAATATTTTATTATTTATTGCTCAAGATGCACTACAATTTTTAAAAAAATAAGAGTAGTCTATTTGATAAATAGCATTTTCCCATGGTAGCGTTCAATCTGCCTGAGTTTGAAGCTTTTCATATTTTATGCATTGTTCTGAATGCAGTTTCATCACTAATACAAACACACTTCTGTTTTATTATATATAATTATCCTCAAACAGAAAATTTTATTATTCCATAATCGTTTTTGCACAAAACACAATGGGTCGTAAAAACAAAGCTGTTGAGATAACTAAATTTATCATTTTGTTCTTTTTAGTAAATGACTTAACTCTACAGAAGATCCTCTCGGTATACAGAATATGAATTTGTGCCTTGGGAAAAATAAATTAGTTTAATCATAAACTTAGGTAATTACATTATGAATTTGTGCCAATGTCATCCAAAAGAAATTAACAAATATAATTGCATGTTATAAAGATATACATACACTAACTAGGGCTGAGATGTTTTTATACGACTATCCAACTATGTACATAAATTATTATAATTTGTTATAAACAAAGGAACAATAATATTTGTTTAAGATGTTGGCATAAATTCTAAATATAATTACATAATATGGTAACAGTACCATTTCACTGTATATTAAAATTAAACAGCATTATATTACCCTGCATACGGAGCCTTTTATTTATTTTGCTGTAATCCCTTCTCTTGCATGTTTGTATTCCACACCTCAAAATAGGAGAAGTATGGATATTCTTAAATATAAGCTACTCAAATCACTCAAGAAATAATAACCGTTATTTTATTTAAGAATATAGGGAAAGATCTATGAAAATACTGAGTTATTTAAAAATAACAGTAGGTAGAAATTACTATTAGTAGCCTTTAGATTTCCTAGAAACCTAAATTCACTTCCTAAGATTCATGTACACTGTACACATCAGTTCTTACAAGATTTTCTGCTTTCTGTAAAATTAATCACCTTCACACAAATACAAGTACGCCAGTAGTGATAACAAAGATGAGCAAAGAGAAAAACATAAGGACGTGTGACCACAATAATGACATAAACATGAGCAAAGAACCCCACTTGCTTAAAATGAAGTCTATGAAATGGAGAAATAACCTCCCTCGGAATGCACTGAACGCCTCATTGCTTCACCTGCAAACCAGCCCAGACAAAACACCTGAGAAATCCCACAGAGAACAGGCTAGTGTTGGCAGGAAACTGTGCTGAGGAATGTTTTAAATTTTTCAACTATGTTACTTATTCAAAGGGTAAAAAGATAGGTTGTATTCTCTGGAGAATATATAGTATCTGTAAATAACTAATACATGAAGACCTGACTTGATATAAAATATATTCTTTTGATTTTCCCTTCTATAAACTTCAAAATAAAATAATTAACTGTGCTTTTTCACTAAACATTTTATTTCATGACCAGATAGTCAATTATAATAATTTATTTTATTTACTCTCTTATTTTTAGCTACCAATTTCCAGAAAGCCCTTAATTTGAGAGTAATAATTATATAACAAACCAATACATAAAGACATGAAGTATCAGTTCATATAACTTACAAAAAGGTGGAGAAAATGAGGAAAACTTGAAATCAATTTAAATAAAATATGTTCAATACAATTTTTTTAAATGGTTTTAAAAGAAATCTTTTTTTAAAAACGAGTTTAATTTTTGTCTTGGTACTGAAGTATTTACATCAAAATTATGTGTTTTCAAGTATCAAATGCAGAAATAACTGTTAACTATATTTTAATCATGCCTACTCTTACTGCATATTTTAGGTGCATATTTTAATGTATTGGAGAAATATTTAAACTATGATCACCTATGAAACTATGATCATCTAAGGAGTCAAACTAAATCACTGTAGCACTGACCAACCTAAATGAATTAAATCTGCTAAGAACAGAAGTCAAGACTCACCTAAACATATGTTTATTTTGAAATTGATATACAATTATTTCTAACTTCATATCATCTAAGAGCTCATGGATTTGATGCTTATGTTTGTGCACAACTACTGGAATATGAAGACTGAAGGAAAACCCTAGAGCAACAACAGAACAGCTTGTCCCTTTGCAACTTCTTTTTTCTTTGGAAATGTATCACAGTTCTCTCCTCCAGGGAGGTCTGACTGAGAACCCTAACTTGAGATTATTTCCAGCAGGTACGATTCTGACAAACTGGATTGACTCATTTAAAATTTAAACAAATAAAGCATTAATTTTCCAAATATGTGATTATTAGAATGCTTTACAACCTTGCTTAAACTGTGTGCAACCTCTTTCTCCTGGCCTAGACCCAAAACGAAGAAATATTTGTCCCAAATGACCTCAGGGGCCGAGAAAAGAATATTATTTGAACATCTGCGCCATATACCCTTGAGAGAGACTGAGATGTACCTTGCAGTCACCTGCTGATTTGTATAGCTCATTTACCCCGGGCAGAAAGCAGTCCAAAACCTGGTGGGAAATACTTTCTCAATTCTGAAACAACAAAGAAGTACTGCTTCTCTTGGTTGCCTGAGCCATAAAATATTACTAACAGGGGGAAAAAAATCCAGCTTTAAAACAAAGGGGAAAACCAACAGATTCACAGAAAAGAACATAGTGCACAGTTCTAACTACACCTAAGGTTCAGCCACATTCCTGTCCTTGAGGTCCTTATAATAGTCAATTTATCTTTCACTAACTTATACCATAACTTTTTCCCTAAGTTAATTTAAGGGGAGTCTTTGGTGTGTGAAATAAAACAAGTCCATGTCCATGTCTTCACACCAGTTAGGTTCTAGGCTAAAAGACAAAATTATACACTTCAAAAAGGACTTGCATTTGTACCCCTGCTCTACCGTCCACACAGCAAAGGTGCAAAATGTCATTTCATACATAATTAGGAGTCTGGCCCTCCTGGCCAATGTTTTACTTAAGCTAATAGTTTACTTAAGGTATAGATAATGTCTGCTATCTAAAATTTTATTAGCTTTCTTCAGAATATGCTTCTTATTCTCAAAGGCAAATAATACCAGGGAAATGTGAAATTCAGTACCTCTCAGATACAAAGTCTGATGAAAAAGAGAAGTACATAAATAATAACTTTAAATATGGTTATATTAGTAACCAGAGATTCAATCTGTGAAAAATTATTTGAAAAATTTCATTTCTTTGGGGGTTATTTTTGTTTGTTCATTTGTTTGCTGTTTGTTTTTGAGACAGGCCTTGCTATGTAGTTTGGGCAGGCCTTGAACTCATTCTGTAGCCTAGGCTGGCCTCACACTTGCAGCAATTCTGCCTTAGCCTCCTGAGTACTGGAATTACAGGCATGCACCATCACACTCAGGTTCAAAAACTAATTTCTTTTCAGTGGTCAAAAATTCATTACTTTTCAGGTGTTTCATGTTTTGTATTTTGTGCACAAGTCTCTGCTTTTATTTTCCCAAGTATTTTTAAAAGCAGATTTTTATAGCAGTTGAGGTTCACAGCAGAAGTCCCATTCAGAGACTTCCCACAGGAACCTTGTCTCCATGCATAGTTTGCCCCGTTAATAACCTCCCCTGCCCTGGCCACCTGGTTCCAACAACTGAACCTGCACACCGGCTCCCCCCACAGTCCATGGCTCCACCCTTGCTAGTGTACACTTCTGGCTTTGTGCGATGTATACTACCATGAATGCAGATGAGTTTCACTGGCCCGAAGTCCACCACCACCCAGTTTTTCATCCCGCCTCCTGCTCCCCTGGCAACCCTAACACCTTTCCCAGAACGTCATGCGCTTGCACGTGTATGACATGTACACTTCTCACACTGGTTATCTTCCCTCTGTAATAATAGGACTTATTCTGGCTTGACAGTTCCTTTCTTTCAGTAACTGTGCACCATGGAGAGGTACACAGTTTGCTTATCCATTTGCTCTCTGAAAAATATCTTAGTTGCAGCTCTGGCAATTATGAATAAAGTGACTCTAGACATTCATCAGTAGATTTTTGTGTGGTTTTAGGTTTTCAATTCTTTCAGATAAATGACAGGGAATGTGATTGCTAGACCCAATGGTAAGAGTTTAATTTTGGAAGAAACTGTCCAAGTGTCTTGCAGAGTGGTCATACCATGCTGTAAGTCCATCAGTGATGAACGAAAGCTCCTGCTGTCCCACATCCTCACCAGGGCTAGTGTTGGGTTTGGATATTTTAACGGGGCAGGGGGGGAGCCAGAGTTCTCTGTTCTAACTTGTATCTCCTTTAGGGCATATGAAGCATCTCTGTACTAATGCATCTTTCCACATCCTTTCTTGTCATCTGAATACCTTGATGAAGTGTCTGTCAAGATCTGTAGCCCACTTTTTTATTTTTTTAGCCCAATTTTTAAACCCAGTTACTTTTTTATCATTTTGAGTTTTGAGAGTTCTTTGTATAATTTGGTTATTTTCATACATGTATAAATAGTCCTTTGTCAAATGTCTTTGGCAAATGTTCCTTCTCTTCAATAATTTTTTATAAATTATGACAGCATTTCACTTTTCATTATTCACATTCACAGGAAAAGCAACCGAGATAACCCATCTACCAAAGTCTACTGAGGTTGATGGAAATCCATACATTACAACTCAGTGTACATTCTAGCATTAGGGAGAAACAGTATGTCTAGAATATTTAAGAGAAACAGAGAAGGTGAGAAAAAATGAAAGAGAAGAAGAAAGAGGATGAGAAGTAAAGAGAAAAAAGAGCAAAAGGGGCCAGGAAAGGGAAGGAAGAAAGGTAGAGCATAAGAAAAGGAATTCTAGAATACACATCAAAAAATTAAACAAATAAAATCAGTCATTTAGAATACAATCATCAGCGAAGAAAGTGCAATACTGACCTCAACTCAGTACCAAAGTCAATCAATGCTATCTTTTACTTATAAATGAAGCTACAAGATAGAACTGTATCAACTCATTAATAAAATGCCCTGTTCTTTTTAAAAGGAACCATAATAATAAATTATAATACATAAAAATTCTATTTTTATAGTAAATTTTAATAAGTCTTTATGGTATTTGTATATGTAAGCAGATCACCTACACAAAGTAGCTCTCAAATAATTGTGTCTGTTGTCTACAATTCAGCATTTCAGGAATGCCGACTCAGGGGGCTGAAAATACTCGGTTTCCAAAAGATACACTGACTTCCTATTTCCTGGAATCTACAAGCACTGCCTTGGATAGCAGTATTTTTGTGGCACGGAGGTTCCCATATCCATCCCTACAGTCTGCACCACCTGTGTTAGCACAAGAGTATCTCCTGTGACATCATTCCTAACCCACATCCACTACGAACATGTTTGCTCTGTATTATATTGTCACTTTGAGAATTCTGTTATATAAATAAATCACAGAACATGCACTCTTTTCGAACTGGCTTTTTTGTTTTTCAGTGAACGAAATTTCCTTGAGAGCATACAAGTTGGTTCAGTTCAGTTTGGTTTGGTTTAGTTTGGTTCAGTGCGGTTTATCTTGACACAAAGTCTTGCTATGTGGTTCAGGCTGGCCTTGAACTTACTATGTAGCCCAGGCTGGACTTGAACTTAAGTCAGCCCTCCTGCCTCAGCCTCCCAAGTGCTGGGATTATAAATCTGCACAACCACACCCAGCTTCATACAAGTTGTTTTACGGTCAATAATGTATTTGATTTTATTTTTCAGTCCCATTTCATGAATGCACCGGTTTGTCAGCTATTCACCTAGTAAAGAACATGTGAGTTGTTTCCAGGTTTTGCATATCAAGAATGAATACGCAGCCAAGCATGGTACCACACACCTGTAACCCCAGCTCTTGAGCCTAAGGCAGGCGGGTCGGAGGTATAGCTCAGCGGCACAAGCACCTGCCTGGCAAGTTCGATTCCTGCTACCAAAAAAAAAAAGAAAGAAAAGAAAATGAGCCTGAAGCAGGAAGATCTCAAGTTTGAGTCTCACATGGCCAACTTTGGAAGAGTCTGTCTCAAATTAAAAAAAAAAAAAAATTAAAAAGAATGAGTTGCTACGCGTACCCTATTATAGTTTTCATTGATATACTTCTCACCTGTTTGGGATAAAATCCCTGCAGCACCACGGCTAGGTGCACGTTAAGTGTAAGAACACACACACTGTTCTCCAGATAGGTTGTGACAATTCACATTCCCAGCAACAAGTGTGATGGTTTCTCCACATCCTTGCCAGCATGTGTTACTCGGACTACCTTTTACATTAGCCATTGTGCAGGGAGCTGCACTGTACTAATTCACCATGTTTTTAATTTCCCCTCATGGCTGCTAATGTTAAATGTACATTTCTGAGCTTCCTTTTATCAGTCTTTCCTTCCACGCATCACGCTTTTGATATCAAAGGTAGGAATCTCTCCCCAGGCCTAGATTCCAAAAGTGTCTGAGGGTTTCTTTTTCCATTTTCCTAAAAGTCTTATATTCTCACATTTTACATTTAAATACATAACCCAGTTAGAGATAACTTTTGTGCACAATGCGAGGTTTGGTTCTGATGTGCCGTTTTTGTAAAGGGCCATCCTCACTCATCTAGTTGATGTCACACTCACCATGATCAGCAGGAGAAGCACAAGGCCGGTCAGCGCCCGGAGAGGGCAGCTGCGGGTCGCTTCCCCTGCGTTTCCTTCCACCCTTCCTCCCCAGCAGAGCCAAGCCAGGGCCCCTTATTTGCATTTGGCCAATTCTAATTGATCCAACACAGCGCTTATGTTAAAGCTAACAGTTTTCGCTTGGTGAGGAGTGAAGGAAATGTCACTGTCTGCTCTCACCAGAGGCAAAACCACCTGCTTGACCTCTGGTAGACAGTGTGCGCTACACCTGCTGGCGAGGTAAGGGATTCTACAGGGTAACTGTGACTACATCCACGCTTTATGTTAGGCACCGACTTCAACATTCAGTCCCGCTCGGGCCTCCACACTAACTGTAACCTGATCCGCCATCGTCTGTACCAACTCATTTCCTCTAAACCTGCAGCTCTACTTTGACGACCTCATGCAAACATTCATAAAGCACTCGATGCTTATGTTTATATAGCAGTGTTTGTTTTTATTTTAAATAAATCCATTTATTTAAAAATGAATTCCATTTAAAACTGTTTTTAAACCACAAGCTCTATATCACATAAGAACTATATTCTCAAATGGTAAACGTTCTATGCTATCCTGGATAATTAGGTTTATCTTTATTATGGAGGTAACAATTCCAGTCACAGTATTATCAACCTCAGAGCACATAAATCCAATAATTTCCATTGTTCAGACTCCAGCAAGGCAAAGACATGCAGCATGGGGGGAGTGCACATACTTCTGTGTGTGTGAGTGTGTGTGTGTGTGTGTGTGTGTGTGTGTGTGCTTGTATGTGCTTATGCTGAACCTTCAGTCAGTGGTCAGTACTCACAATGAGCAGTTAATATTTACCCAGGGCAATCTATGTTGCACCTATACTTTTTGTGACCACTGAAAGCAGTACCTCTGCTTTGAGGAGGCCTTTCTTCTTAATTGAGCAGTAAGTTAAATTGCTTGGGAAACAGTCTGTACTCCAAGTGACCCCTGCTACTCAAACAATATATCATCAGACCACACAGTTATACTGCCACTCAAACACTGACCTACCTGACCATGCTTAGGAAGCTTTTAGCACCAAGGAGCTTGCCCTGAAAAGTAAAGTACTGACTTCCTTATGATGCATTGCTGCAAGTGTGCATAATCAAGGATATACAACAAAATCAAAAGTGCTACTTTTATGTTTTCGAAAATTCCACTGTAATGCAAACCATAGAGAAGTCAATACAAATAAAATATCTTATGAGGAATGGCTGCACTGTATAAGAAGTTATATTGTTTAAAATGATTATGACGCCATACTAAATTTTTTAAAGCTATAATCTAGTCACTGTTAGAGGATTCGGTTTAACACTTAGGTTTTTGATTTGTATTGAAGTTTCTTTCTACTTTGTTTTTACATTTTAATATACAATTTCAGGAACTCAGCCACTTGAAAAGATTGATTTCTAAGTAGTAACTTACTTAGATCAAGCACTAAATAACAGAATGGGCAGTGAATGATATTTGTTTAGGTGGCAGGCATTATCCAGCCAAGGCTCACTAACCCCTCACTCAGCTCTCCGTGGGTGGTCCAATTTGGTGTCACAGCTGGTTTAAACACAGTACACCAAACAAACTGTTATTTTAATAGAGAGAAATAACATGCTCTGTTTTCACAACCCAAAACCCTCAAAGACGGCTGCCATACAGAACACTTGCAACTGCCTGGAGGATGGCTGCGTGGGTTAGTGTATCAGTGCATTTATAAATGAATTCTAACAAGAGAATTCCAATTCCAATTCTCTTGTGATTAAATATTACTTTGAATTGGGACTGAATGTTTTAAAATACTGAGTCACACAAATGAACTTTGTTTGATCACTCCCTCAAAAGATGAAAAAGAGAACAAAAATTATAATTTAGAATACTAGTACTATTTGGAGTTTTATGTTGGGTTGAGTGAATTATTCATTTTGTTTTAAAGTTAACTTTAATCATTATACTGCTATTAAAGTATAATATATAACAAAAGTATGGCATGTAAAAATCTTTGCATTAAATATATTTCCTAACTCTCAAATGTATAAATGTACATAAGAAGATAATGAGGGGCTGAGGATATAGCTCAGTGGCACAGCACCTGCCTAGCAAGTGCAAGATCCTGAGTTTAATTCCTGCTACCCACAAAAAAAGAGAAAATAATGAAACACATTTCATTACAGTGAAGCCATTTGAAAACGGGCTTCCTAAACCTGATTAAAAAGAATAAGATCTCAAGATAAGTTCTACAAACAACAGAATACCATGCACAGGGAAGGCCTTTTCACATTTCATGATCCATCAGAAAGACTTCAAAAGGCACGATACGGATATGTGCCCTTTTGCAGAAGATACTAAAAAGTGAAAATATGAACATACCAATGATATGATTTGATATTAAAGTAAAACAGTATTATAATTTAATTAAAAAGTTCTTATTCTGGCTATTCACTCTCCAATGCTGCAAAAAATAAAATATCATAAACTGTTGTTCTAGTGTGTAGGTATTTAAGTAGTATAGCTCACTATAATGTTTCAGAAACATTTGATACAACCTGTTCGAGTTTCTCATGTCTTTTGTTTGCACAATTTTATTATTATCATTATTATTAATGTCCTAAGTAAGTTACTGCAGAAAAAGCCATTCTCTCATTAATACCTTCACCTCTTACATATTCAAGGAAAATACTGTATACTAGGGTTACAGAGAGTAGACACTACAGAGGAATTTGCCTTAGAAAACGTTGCATTACATTCTCATCCATTGACAGTTAATGCACTGTGAACAAATGGCTGTTAATGTTGCGTCCAGATCACAGACTCCTGTCACACCTTCCAGTGAGCCAGGAAGTAGCTTCGATGTCCTTGGAGAACAGCACCAGAAGCTCCTCCAGCCAGTAAGAACTGGTACAAGCAGCAAAGCCTGAGTTAAATCAAACCCTCATTTCATAACTGAAAGTATGCCAGGCGATTGAGCAAATAACAGGCCCCACATTAAACCAAAATTATCTAAAGGAAAAAACAAGAAGCACACACAAGATTAAGATGAATGCAACAACAGCCTGCAGGGCAGCTTGTCTTTCATGGAGGAGCTACTACAGTGAAGGCAAACGTTTTAGAGCTTCCAGCGACGATCACCAGCTGGCTGCAGCACATGTGCCGTAGGTTCGCCAGCAATGACCTACTGTGTGTCTGGTATGATGCTATTTTCATACAGTAGTCTCATTTTAAATTCACTCTTGCCATATTAAATAGAACTTGATTATCATACCTTTTAAATCAATTTATTTTCAATTTATAAAAATTAGCTCTACTTATTAATAGCGTGATGTTTTAAAAATATGTGTATACTGTGAAATGGCTACATCAAGAAAATGAACGCATTCCTGCCTCACATACTCCTCTATGCTGAGAACTTTTAAAATTTGTCTTAAGGATTTTCAAGAATATAATGCATATTATTAATTACGGACAACAGGATGTGAAATTGATCTCTTTAATTTTCCTATTCTGAGATTGTGCATCCTCTAGTCAACACCTCTTCAAAGGCCTCCACTGCTCAAACCTAGGTGACTATTCCGCTCTCTGCTTCCCTAAGACCAATAGCATCAGTCAGTACTTCTCCTCCTGTGCCTGGCTCATTTGCATGAACAGAAATGTCTGCAGGAAAATCCACGCGACTGCGAATAAAGGGTTCCGGTCTCTTACAGCACTTCGTGTTATTCCACTGTGTAAAAAGGAAATAGGCGGCTAGAGACAGAAATGCAGGTATAGGTACAGATATAGGTGTCTTCATTCATGTACTGATGCATACTTGGGTAGATGCCAGCCACACTTTCTGAAGATAATGATTATGACACTGAGATTCAGACAGGTTTAGGAAGTTGTCAAAAGTAATAAAAAAAAAAAAAAACAAGTAATTTTTAGCCAGGATTCGAAGTCAGGATGACCTGACTTTAGATTCAATCTAATAAAAAAATTCGGTTTTATGATCTCTCTTCTAACAAGTATTTCTGATAGTCATTTTCTGGCAGTATATTTCAATCATGGTGAAATTAAATCCTTTTGATGTTTCCTGTGGCTGAAATTACAAAAAAATAATAGCAATAATGAACTCCTTAAATTCAGGCTACCGGACTGAGAAAAAGGAAACAGAAGAATATGAGAAATGATAGGAAGTACCCACCTCATTTGTCACTTTCAATAAAGGACATCTGCTTGCAAAGTGTGTCACCTTTTAGTAAAGCACAGCAAATGCTTACTGAGTGCTTGTGTGTATGTGCCAGGCACTAGACTAGGTGCTAGAGGACAATAAACCAAAACCAAATCCCAGTTACGATGGAATTTCATGAGGACCACATAGAAACGAACATGTCATTACGTTCCTTCCATTCCAGAAGGATTTCTATTATCAACTACAAGCTTCCTCCAGAAATCCACTTTCCCATTCCAGTTCAGACACTTACACTGATAATACAAAACCTAAAGGGCTTTCCTGCTACTGACCACAGTCAAATGGCCACTGGAAGGGTGGCTATGAGATCATATGCACTGTTCATCTGCCAAGGCATGACCCGGCTTATTACTTGTTTTCCCCTGACTCTTCCAATTCAGTTTGAAAGAGCTCAGACAAGTCCCCCTGCCAGATTGTTTAGTCTCACAAATCTCACCATTAGATACTTTTTCCTGAAGTTCAGCCTAACTGGCCCTTTGCTTACTTTCATTTCATAAAACTCTTTTCAGTGTCAATACCAGCTGCTTATTTTCCCTGGGAATGTTCTACTTTTCAAATACAGGCATGACTTTAATCAGACAGGACATAAACTAGGGCAGCACAAAGACTGCTTCTAAGCAAGTAGGTCAGAATACCAACTTCTGAAGGGAGAGTTCAACAATATAAACACACTCCTGCTGAAATACGGAGCAAAGTCCTGAGGCCTCAGGGCAGGAGAGCTCAGAAACTGCTCCAGAGCTCCGCTTCCAGCCCTGGTCACCGTTTATACAGAGTCACCCTCCACAGTGACCATCATCACCTCCAGATAAAACCCTAAGGGGCAGGACCCCAAACAACACATCCAGCTTTAGGGCTTTTAACTGCATGAGGAACCCAATCTCTCCCATACAGGGCAGCTAAAACTTCACAGGAAACAGCCTTTCACTTTTCAAAAATCAGAGCGGAGTCCCAAGAAAATCACAGCATTTGGAAAGTGAGGGAAGCAATCTAAAGAGAGGAGAACAGGATAAAGGAAACTCCAGTCCACAGATAGCAGTTCAAATCTCTTGCTAAACCCTCAGCCCTGTAAAAATGAGACAGACTTCAAGCAGCCTTGTTAAGGTAGGAAGAACTGACCTGAAATTTAAGCAAATACCCACCACATGGAAAACAGAATCTGAAGTTAGAGTACACTGCAATTAATAGACCTGGAAAAAAAAAAATATATATATATATATGATATATGTGTATGTGGATACTCTTAAAATGAATCTAACAAAATACATTCTCTAAAATGTATTATTTATAATATCAAGTATAAAATCTAAAAGCTCTTAACAACTGAAGAAATAAAAACATACTGAAGAGAATATATAAACAATGGAGAGCGACACGAATTTAACCAAATGTTGGAATCAGCAGAAAAGGATTTTAAATCAGTTAAGAGTTATATTTAACTTAGGTCAAAGACTAAAATGTGATAACAAATCAAAACATAGAAAATCTCAGAGGAGAAATAAAAGCTATAAGCAAGAACCAAACAGAAATATTAGAAATGAAAAAATATGAATATTTTAAGTAAAGGGTTGAGATGAAAAGACATAATGAAGTTAAAGAAAAAGCAAAACACATAATCCAATTTAAAGAAAATATATCTAAAACCTATGAAAAGGGAAGCAGAAAAAACTTGAAGAAGAAAAATTTTGGAAAGAATAATAGTTGAGAATTTTCCAATTTTGGTGAAAGATAAGTTTACAGGTTTAAGAATCTCTGTCTTACTAGAGACCATACTCATAAGTTAAATAAATCAGACATCCATGTGTAAGCAACATTTTGTCTCACTAGTATAAGAACCTGAAAGAATGATAAAAATTAAGAGGTATGATAGACATTTTGAAATGAACAGAAACTGCTCAAAAGTAAAGAGCAACTGGCATGAGGGAAAAGAGAAGGAAGGGGAAATTATGTACCTATGTATACACAGGACAGCTAACATAGTTGTACTACTGACTTCTACTGCTTTACTGAAAGGATCAGTTAATGATTAATTACTTGATCAAGTTTGCATATCTCTGTTTTCCTGAGAAACCACTTTGAAGATATCAATATGTAATATAACAACCATTGTTAATTTCCTACCACTTTGTCTGTAATTCAGTATTGCTTGTATTGTTCTTATGCTATTTTATAAATGGATGTGTTTGTTAATATGCTTTCCTTCTTTTATTTTTTAAAATACATTTTAAAAAAAAAAATTCTGTCTTCAAAGTTTACAAAGTGACATTTTTAGTCCACCCCTAAGCACATCATGGCCAATTTGCTGAATGTGAAAGATAAGAAAATATTAAAAGTAGCAAGGAAAAACCAGTTCTATAGAGGGGAACAATAACCAAGGGAACACAAATTGCTCATAAGGAAAATTAAAAAGAAAGGGCAGGAAGCCAACACACTGAAACTCCTGAATCACACAAATAAATTTTAGTCCAGTTTACTGTGTCCGATGCAAAGGTCCTTCAAGACTGAAGGCAAAATGAATGCATTTTAGACAAAGTAAAACTAACAGAATTCCCTGGGTTCAATTCCCATTACCTCAAAAAATTGTTATTAATAAATAATTTCTCAGTTTTAATTTTATTTTTATTCTCTTTAACATAAAAAATAATGCCTAAAAATATGAAACACAACAAACACGCAGCCAAAAATAAACAAATAATAATAGGACAAATTTAAAAAATAATTTCTCTAAAGGAAATTGTAATAACGTCTAACAGTACTTAGAAAACAAAAATAAAATCGTAGCTGGAATCTCTGAGTAACAATTTTGAATCCATATAAAGAATCTAACTGCCCATGAGATGTTGTCTACACAGCTGCCACCTATAAAATAGTGTGAACAGAATTAATGCTGATTCCTTCATAAGGAGCCCCACCCTGACAACCCTTCAAACCCTGCCGAATTAACTGGGGTGCACTGACTGCGCGAGGCTGTGCATTTCTCCTGCCACCGCGCCTAGCCTTTGCTACCAGTGCCTTACCCAAGGCCCCGTAATTCCACACCTAGAATGAATGCCTAGAACAAATGGAACTTTAAAAGATCTACATAGAAAAATCTGAGCACACTGATTATATGCAAAATGTACAGGCATTGCATGTCACACGGTCATTGGCCCCACATGCCTCAAAATCATGTCAGCTGCACTCAACCTTAGTTCTGCCACTCACTGGCTATTTGGCTTGGGAAGTGTTAACATAGCAAAGTGTCAGCTCTCTCACCCAAAATACTGAGATGATAACAGGACCTCCTGCATAAGTCTGTCAGTTGAGCATACAGCACCTAGCACAACACAGAGCACAGGGTGACTTTTCTCACTATGAAGAACTCAGGTTAATACACATAGTTCAGGAGAATGTCTAACAGGTATGAGGTCCGGGACCTCAGGTAGCTATTAAAGCTGAACACACTTCACTGTGACTCTAATTACAGACTATAGAAAGCCTACAGGACCACCAGGAAAGAAGAAAATAGATTAGAATGGAGAAGGTAGGCAAAGATTTCTAGAAGGATAAAGCACTCACACATGCACACACACACACACACATTCTCTCATATTTTCTCTAATTTTTTTCAATTTTCCTATAGGTCTAAAATTAAAACACCTTTTAAAAATAGGTATTATCTGTCAATTCACATTGTGTATCATTGTAATTTCCCCTTTCTGTGCTAGTCATTATGAGAATATCTGAACCAGTGGACTGCCTCTGAATCACTTGTACCCAAAATACTACAATCTCACCAGGCAGTGCACAAGTAAAGAAATCAGACTTCATTACAATGGAACATATTTTAAATGGATGATCATTACAATATGTTTTCAGGATAATTCTTTGATTTGGATGCTTCCACTTTTGAATGAAAAATTATTTACTAGGTAGCCAATTTTGATTAATGCATGTTACATTATTATATCAGAAAATTCAACAAAAAAATTGGAAGCTCTAGATCCACCGGTACATTCATGTTCAATAAATCACACAGTAATAATAACTACCATCTCCCAGGGCCTCTTTGAGGTGAAGGGACGCCCAAGCTACCCCCACTTTTGAGATAATGATTACACTAAAAGGCTATAAGTGCCATCAAAATTGGAATGACATATTGAAAATAATGGTACATTGGTACTGGGGTTACTGAACTTAATTTATTCTATTATTTTGGAAAAAACGGCTACATTTGTGTTCATGCAGGAAGGATGGCTATGGTTGAGGTGGCCACCCAATGAAGAATTTGCAAACAAAAACATAATTTTGCCAAACTTCTGATTGAAAAGCACATTGCAAATGAAAGCCTTTGTGAAGCAAATAATCACTGTATTCATAATCCACTTCAAGAAGAAGAGCTTCTATTTAATGGTGTAACTTTAAAATGGGATAAAACATGTGTGTATGACCTTATGTGTAAACTCAGACCAGTTTAAAACCGACTGGAAGTACATATTTGCAGGTTATCCACACAACAAAGGAAGGCAAATATAACAACTATGAAAAACAAGTACAAAAGATCTGAACAGACACTTCAACAAGTAGGATTTATAGATGGCAAAGAAGTACATGCAAAGATTTCAGGTTGTTGGCTATTAGGGAAAGGTCAATTAAAGCCACAGTAAGAAACTGTTTGCTATGAGAAGCTAAGGCAGGCAGACTGCAAATTCAAGTCCAGGAAGTCTAACTTAGTGCCTCAAAAATAAAATAAAGGTTCAGTGTGAAGGTGCTAGGTTCAATTCTCAGTACTGAAAAAAAGTACTATCATTACAAAGCTTTCCTTCCCAAATTTCCAGTTTTCAGGGGTTGCTAATGTGACAGTGTTCAAAAGCAGAGCCTTTGGAGGTGAGGATTCGAGGCTCCTCCCTCCAAGAATGGACCCAATGCCCTCTGGAAGGGTGATGGCGGTGGTGGGGCCCTGCTCCCCCTTCCAGGTCAGGATGCAGCAAAAAGGCCTCCAGCAGTTGCTGGTGCCTTGATCTTAGACTTCCCAGCCCTCAGTATGGTAAGAAAGTGTCATTCAGGTCTCCAGAAATCATCCTGTCTCCAGGATTCTGTTATAACAGCAATCAGCAGACCGCAACAAGTAGCACAGCACATCCATCAGAAAGGCTACAATAAAAGCATTGGCAATAGCAAGGACAGATGACAATGTAGTTTGTTTTGTATATTTCTGGAATATAAAATGCTACACACTCACTTTGGAAGAGTATAATAGTTTCGTTTCTTTTTTTTAATAGTTTCTTATAAACTAAAATACATATCACAAAACCCAGCATTCAGAATCCTAAATGCTTATCCGAGAGCAGGGATCAGCAATTTGGTCACTGCACACCATAAGGTTTCTGACACAACTATTCGTATGTGCACTATTGCAGAAAAGCATGAACAGACAACATATAAACAATGGGCCATGCTCGTCTTCTAGTAAAATTTTATCTACCAAAATGGAAACCCAATCCACAGACATAGTTTGCCAACCACTGTACTGAAGAAAGGAAAACTTCTGCTGATAATAAAAACTATACATGAATGTTCAAGTTAGCTTTGTCACAGCGAAAATTTTGAAACAATCCAAATTTTCTTCAGTGAGAAAATTGATTAAAATGTGGTACCCATACAATGAACTATCTGTATTAAACAGAAATGAACTACTGATTCATGCAACGAATTGGATGGTTCTCAAACACACTATGTTCAATGCAAAAAAAAAAAAAAGACTTGTTATGCAAAAAAAGACTTGTTATACAAAAGTTACATCAATGAACTTAGAGGATCATTTAATAATGGCAAGAACAATAATAATAAAAAGATTAATAAAGGGTCAATTCACAAAAGGTTGATGTTTTCAACCTAATAAAAAGATTCAATGACACTGAAACAATACCTTGTATTATTTTACAGGAAATAAACAATACATGATAACAGTTGTAGGTTTTAATACCTTAAAAGAAGTGGAAGATAAGCAAGAATATATAAAACTGAATGCCATGAACCAGCTTGATCTAACTGACATTTATAGATAATGCACTGTTGTGGTGGTTCAATATCCTGAATCCACTCACAATGTTTAACTTTCATGGTAATTTTGACTTTAGGAAAGAGCCGAAGTCTCGTGATGCCAGATCTGGTGAGTGAGATGGACGAGGACACAGCGTCCTGCTTCTCTGTGCTGCATGTCCCACTGAAAGGCACTGGGCAGCAGCATTCAGTGTATTTTCCTTCTCCTCTCACTTCCCATTCAGACTCCAGATCTACCCCAGAAAGTAGCAGGACTGACGGGGTAATTGTATTTGAAGCAAAGTGGAAGATTTTAAGGGCCATTAATAACGATGTATCTTTAATGTAATGACTTTTTAAATAATTATTATTAGCTTGACTACCAATTGTATAAATAATCATTTTATTTCAACAAAGTCCAAGGCAAATACAGTGAGAGTTTAACAAATGGAATAACTGAATAGTCAGATGCTAAAAATCAAATAGCCACATGTGAACAGATCAATTTCAATCCATACTTTGTACACTATATTAAAATCAATCTAAAATATATTATAGACTCTATTAAATATACAAGCTAATGTTATAAAATTCGTACATAAAATCATAGGGAAAAGTTTCTGTGATTTGTGTTACATAAATGTTATTAGACATAATTCTTCAAGGCATAATTCATAAAATAAAAAAATTGAAATTAAGAATTTTCTCTCCTCTTCCACAAACTGGAAAAACATACTCAAAAGCCATATAATTGGCAAGAATCTGTATCCAAAATATATAAAAAATTAAATCTCTTGAAAACTCAGTAAGAGCAGGGTGAGGTGGCACATGCCTGTAATCCCAGCACTCAGGAGGAGGAGGCAAGAGGATCACCTGGAGTTCAAAGTCAGACTGGGATACATAGTGAATTGAAGGCCACAATGCATACACAGTGGGACCCTATCTCAAAAAAAAAAAAAAAAAAGGAAAAAACAACACCTCAGTAAAAAAAATACAATCACATAATAAAAAAGTATAAAGGATTTGAACAAACAAAAGAAGATGCAGATGGAAAATAGCATCAACAGACATTTAAAAACGCAAACTTAAAATGTATCAAGATATTAAAATATACCTAATAAAGTATCCAAAAGTAAAATATCTATCCATACCAAGTGCTAATGAGACATGGAGGAAAGGTAATTCATATACTGCTGGAAGAAATGTAAAATAATAGTAAAATCACTAAGATAAAAGCTGGAATACTATCTTCACAGTTAAACGTACATTTATCCATTAATTCAACTATTCTACATCAAAACATTATCCAAGGAAAATGAAGCACACCCCCACATAAAGACTTGTAACCAAATATTCATAATAGCTTTTTTTGTTCTCATCAAAAACCAGAAAAAACAACCAGCAGGAGAACCAGGCTGGGTCCTGGGCAACATCTGAAGCCTCGGAGACCAGGACATCAGCCCTTCTCATCCTTGTGAAAGCCAGCCTGAACCTGAGTCAGCTTCAGGAACCCAGTGAGGCCCCAGCCCCACTCTCATGGCCTTGGAGCCAACTGAATGCAAGAAAGCTTCAGAAGTATCTATGTCTGCACCTTGCCCCTACACACTGGCACAAGTGCCAACCTAAGAACTAAGGATCTTCAGAACCTCACCCTGCCACTCTCATACCATCCTGGGTGTAAGGCTGAGCTCCAGCGAACCCCTAGATCTTCAAAACTCATAAAATGAAGGAAGAAAATGCAATCTCAGACCTGCACCCAACCCACAACAATTCTAGTAGACGTTGAAACAGAAGAGCCCGAAAGTCATACATGTAAAATTTCTGAAATGATAGCAACTAAACAAACACCTTTACTTTACTTTTCCATCAGGTTGTAAAAGACATCACATCAGAAATGATCTCTCAATTAAAAACAGAAATGACAATAATTAAAGAATTGCTCAGCACTTCCACAGAAGACATAGATAAGAAAATAGAGGAGCATAGGAAAATCATGGAAACTATGAATTAACAATATAGTAAAGAACTAGAATGCACAAAATAGATTCAAACAGATATCCATGAAATTAAAAATTCCATTGAAAGCTGACAAAACTTCTGAACAAAGCTGAAGATAGACTTTCACACTTTGAATATAGCATTGCCACTAACAAATGTGAAAGGAAGGATCTCTTAAAAATAACAAGGAATGAGGAAATAACAATTTAACAACTGCAAGATGAAGCAAAAGAAAAACAATGTAAGATTAGCAGATGTCAATGAAACAGCAAGTGTCAACACAAATGACATAAAAAGATTATTTGCAGAAATAATGGTAAAAAATTTCCCAAACACGCAAAAAGAATCAGACATACAGTTAAGTGAAATATACAGAACTCCAATTAGCTATAACCAAAATAAATCGGCACCCAGACATTTACTGACAAAAATCCCAGAAATTCAACAAATTATCAGAATTTGAAAAGCTGTAAGAGAAAAGAAACAAATCACCTATAAAGGAAAGCCCATCAAAATCACAGCAGATTTCTCAACACAGACCACCAAGTCGAGTTCGCAGTAAAGTATTTCAGTTCCTGAAAGAAAATAACTTCCAACCCTGACTGACATACCTTGCAAAACTATCACTCAAAATTAATGGAGAAATAAAATTTTCCCATGATAAAGAACAAATGAAATTAATGAGTGTCAAACCAATCCTACAAAGAATACTAAAAGATATTCTACAAAGAGATAGAAGACCATGACTTCAAGAACAACAACAGAAAGAAATTACCAAGCAGAGCAAACAATTAAACATAGGGAAAAGGGAGAGACCAACAGCAGGAAAATAAAATGACAAACATAAGCCAATACACATTAGTTATAACCATGAATGTAAAGGCTCTCAATTAACCAATCAAAAGATTCAGACTGTCAGAATGGATCATGAAACAAAATCCAACAATATGCTGTATACAAGAAACATATTTAACTCAAAAGGAAATTCATACACTGAAAATCAAAGATGTGAGACAATACACCCAGAAAAAAGCAGGTGCAGCTATTTTGCTTGCAGACAATGTGAACTTCAAACCAAGAACAATCAAATAGATAAAGAAGGTCACCACAAACTTGTGAAGTGAAAACTTCAAGAGGAAGAGATAACAATCATAAACACAAATGCACCAAACACAGGAGCACCCAAATATATAAGACAAATTTTAACAGACATGAAAAATGAAAAAGGCAGTAACACAATCATAACAGGGGACTTTAACACCCCATTGTCACAAAGAGATAAATAAACCAGACAAAAATTTTACAAATAAAAGAACTAAACCAAACATGTGAACTAATAGACTTAGTAGACCTGTATAGATTGTTCCACCTAACAGCATCAGAATACATATGCTTCTGAGATGGACATGGGACATTCTCTAAAATAGACCATATGACAGCACATAGAACATGCTTAAGTAAAATGCAAAGGAATTGAAATCTTCCCATGTATACCATCAAAACACAGTACAATGAAATGGGAAATTAATGACAAATCACAAAAACTTAATAAACACATGGAAATGAAATAACACCATCCTGAGCAACCAATGGGTCACAGATGAAATCAAAGAAGAAATTAAACAATATTTACAATCAAAAGAAAATGTAGATACAACTTATAGGAACCTGGGGGATGCAATGAAAGCAGTCCTCAGCAGAAAATTTACAGTGGTGAACTCCCACCTCAGGAAAAAAGAATGAACACAATGAACAATTTTCTTCTGCACCTCAAGCTTCTAGAAAAAAGATGAGCAAGTCAAACCCAAAGCCCAAAGAAGACAGGAAATTATAAAGCACAGGGCAGCAATTAACACAATGGAACTAAAAAAACAATACAAAGAATTAATGAATCAAAGAGTTGGTTCTTTGAAAGAATAAATAAAATAGATAAACCCCTAGGCCAATCTTATCAAAAGAGGAAAGAAAAAAATGGAAATACATGAAATAAAGAATGAAAGATGTGAAATCACTACAGAACTTGTAGAAACTTAGAACATAATCAATACCTACTATGAAAATCTTTACACTCATAGCATGGAAAACACAGAAGAAATGAACAGATTTCTAGATAAAAATGCATTACCAAAGCTGAATGAAGAATATATTAAAAATCTGAATAACTCAATATCAGCCAGTGAAATTGAAGACGTAATAAAAAATTTGCCAAAGAAGAAAAGGCCAGGTCCTGAGAGATTCACAGTTAAATTCTATAAGAAATTTAGAGAAGATTTAACATCAATTCTTCTCAAACTCTTCAGTGAAATTGAAAGGGAAAGAATTCTACCCAACTCATTCCTGGAGGTATTATACTGACACCAAAACCAGAGAAAAATCCAACCAAAAAAGAGAACTATAGGCCAATCTCCCAATTGAATATAGAGGCAAAAATTCTCAATAAAATACTAGAAGCAGAATGCAGCAAATCATCAAGAAAATTGTACATCATGACCACGTGGAATTCATCCCAGGGATACAGGGAAGGTTCAATATATACAAATCCATTAATATAATATACCATGTCAATAGAGCCAAAAATAAAATCATATGATCATCTCAAATGACGAAGAAAAAGCTTTTGACAAAGTCCAACACTCATTCATGTTAAAAAGCCTACAGAAAATAGAAATAAATGGTCTTTACCTCAATCTGTTCAAAGTCGTCTATGACAAACCAATGGCTAACATCATACTAAATCATCAAAAAATTGAAAGCTTTCACTTTAAAATCAGGAACAAGACAAGGAGGTCCACTGTCACCACTCCTATTGAATATAACTCTAGAAATACTAGCCAGAGCAATTAGATAAGAGAAAGAAATAAAATGAACAAGGACAGGAAAGGAAGAAGTGAAATTATCATTATTCCAAGATGACATGATACAGTATACAGAGATCCAAAAAACTCCACCAGAAGGCTTAGAGATCTAATAACCAAATTCAATAGCATAGCTTGATATAAACTCAACACTTAAAAACCAAACCATTCCCGTACACAAACAACAAATAGACTGAGAGAAATTAGGGAAACCACACTTTTCATAATAGCATCTAAAAATACGAAATACTTAGGAATCAATGTAACAAAAGTAAAAGAGCTATACAGTGAAAATTACACTACTCTGAAAAAAGAGATTGAAGAGGCTTTCAGAAAATGGAAAGATATTTCTTGTTCATGGATACAAAGAACTAACATTGTGAAAATGGTCATCCTCCCAAAATTTTTGCACAGATTCAATGCAATCCCAAGTAAAATAACATTAATATACCTCCCAGATATACAGAAAATATTCCTATAATTCATCTGGAAACAGAAGAGACCTATAATAGCAAAAGCAATCCTGGGCAACAAAGGAAAGGCAGGAAGCATCACAATCCCTGACTTGAAATTACACTATAACGCTACTGTGATAAAATCAGCGTGATACTGGCAAGAAAAAAAAAAAGATCTGAAGATCAATGGAACAGATTACAAGATGCAGACACAACTACAAACACACTCAGCCACCTTATCTTTGAGGGGCCAAACATATTCACTGGAAGAAAGATACTATCTCCAAAAAATGGTGTTGGAAAAATGGCTTTCCACATGCTAAAACTAGACCCATGTCTATGACCATGCACTAACCTAAACTCAAAATGGATGAACAGCCTGAACTGCATAGTGAGACCCTGTCTCAAAAAGACCAAAAAAAAAAAAAAAAAAATCTAAGCATAAAATAGAAACACTAAATCTACTGGAAGAGAAAGTAGGTAAAAATCTTGAAGACATAGGGGTAGGCAGAGGGTTTATGACCAAAAACCAAACTGCATGAGAAATACTTCAAAGAATCAATAACTGGGTTCTCATCTTATTGAAAAGTTTTTGCACATCTAAAGAAATCACCAACAAAATAAAAAGAAAACCCATAAATTGGGAAAAAAAAAATCAAGCCAACTCTCCCTCAAAGGACTTCTATCTAGAACATATAAAGAATTTAAAAAATCAGACCCCCCCAAATTCAAAGACCAAATCCATAAATGGGCATCTGAGCTGAATACACACTTCTCAGATGCAGAAATACTAATGGCAAATAAATACATGAAAAAATGTTCAACATTATTCAAGAAATGCAAAGTGAAAAAACATTGAGATGTCATCTCACCCCAGAAAGAATGACTATCATTAAGTAATCAACCAATAACAAATGCTGAAGAGGCTGTGGGGGAAAAGGAACCCTACTCCACTCCTGGTGGGAATGCAGATTGGTGAAACCACTGTGGAAATCATTGTGGAGATTACCCACAACACTAGGATTAGAAGTCCCTCTTAATCCAGCTATTCCCCTTCTAGGTATTTTCCCATAAGAATTAAAAACATCAACCACAGTGATATACATGCACCCGTGTTTATAGCAGCATAATTTTTAATAGCTAAATCTTGGAAACAACCCAAATGCCCATCAACTGAGAAATGGATAAAAAAAGATGTGGTATTTTTATACAATGGAGTATTACTCAGCTATAAAAAAGATAAACTCTAGGCTTTTATAGGTAAATGGATGCAACTAGAGACCACACTCATAAGTGAAATAAATCAGAGCCACATGTATAAATCATATTGTCTTCCTAGTGTAAGAATCTGAAAGAGTAAATAAAACTCAAAACATACAATAGATAATATGAAAGGGAAAGAAATTGCTCAAAGGAAGGAACAACTTGGATGAGGGAAAGAAGAAAAAGAAAGAGAAGAAAGGCAAAATATATACAACTGTACTGCTGATGTCTAGTGGTTTCTTGAAACAGTTAATACTTAAAATTTTTTCTATTTTGACAAATTTTGCATGCTTATATCTGGTAATCTGAGCAACTGATTTGAGGACAATAATATGCAATAGAACAAGAATTGGTGAGTTTCTACCATCTTGTCTAATGGAACTCATTGTCTCTCAAGTTTTTTTTAATAATTTTACTTTATTCTCTTTAATGGTTTGAACAGTCTTCCACTCTTACATTTGGTAATCTGAGCAACTTCTTCAAAGATAACAATATGTAATATAACAGCGACTGTTAATTCATCCCATGTTGTGCTGAAACCCTGTATCATTTTTAAGGTTTTTGCTTTGTTTTGTTTATGTCTGTGATGTTGGTATTTTGCTATTGTTCTTTTTTTTTTACTACTCTCTTTTAAATAAAAAAAATTTTTTAAACCAGAAATAAGCCAAATGACCATAGGCATATGCATAAACAAATCTGGGTATATCCAAAAACTGAATACTACTAAGCACTAAAAGAGGAATAAATTCCTTCACCATACACACCACAGAAGAACCTCAGATAGTTACTTGAATGAGAAACCACACACTAAAGGGTATGAGTACATGCTATGTGGTTACATTTTAAATTCTAGAAAATGTAAACTAATTTATAGTGATGGAAAGCTAATCAATGGTTGCCTAGAAACAGAGCGGGAGAAGAAGGAAACGGAAAGAGGAGTTATAACAGGACACAAAAACTGAGGCAAGCTGAAGGTTTGTTATCTTCACTGTGGTGACGGTTTCATGGCTATGTGCACACTCTAAAATTTATCTAACTGAACATTTTACATGCACATTTTATTGTGTGCTAATTATGCATCAATGAAGCTCTTTTTCATTCATTTAAATCCACATAAGTAGACAGCAATTTATGTAACTGCTTTATTCACACTAGCTCACAAGTGGAAATCACCTACAGATCTGGGAAAAAGTAAATGTGGTATAGCCATACAAGGGAACACCCTCAGCAACCTGAACAGATGAACTGTGCTGAACAATATATGATGATGAATGGTATGTAGTATAGATAAATCTACAAGCAGGTTACTGATGCTATAGTTCCATGTATACGAAATGCCAAGACAGGCACAGATCATTAATGTAAAGTCACATAAGGCAGTCCACTGGAAACCGGGGACTAGAGAGATGGGGGGGCAGGAATGGAGTAGGGAGAGGCACAAAGGAACTGTCTTGTGTGGTAGAAATGCACATTTAACTTAGGTGAATTTTATTGCATGTAAGTTATACCTAAAAATAATCATTTAATGAAATCGATTTTATATTCATATCACAAAAGCCCTGGGTTCTGCTCTAACTACTGTCTCATGTTTCCTTGGCCACTGCCCTGTCTTTCAGCATCTAACAGTAACAACGCCAAGTTTACTGACGAAATAAGGAAATACACGTGAAAGATGAGCTGAGAAGTAATCCGAAAATATTAACATCAGCCACACTCAAAAGTCCTTCAACGGCAGGGTTTTGACGTGCAACTTTCTCTTCCTTGTGGTAACTCTGCGACACCGCGCTGCAGCAAACATTCTGGACTGAAGCGGGGCGGCGAGAGAAAGAAAGGGAGGTCACGAGCACAAAGCAGCGTAACTGACAGAGCTAATTTTTCAGCGGCAGTTCTAAAACCTCTTCTGTGGCCTAACTGGAGCAGAATTTCTGTTTTACGAACATGACTAAGTTAGCTCAAAGGGTAAGGGAATTGTAAAATGTTTAGTGCAAAAATGGCATATGCACACAAATACTTTTATCACAAAAAAATAAAGAATATTATGACTTCTTCTTCAAGCATCCATTGTTAGACACTTTTGCAACCAAACTCCCACAAACCTGAAAGTCATTACTATTTTGACAGAGCCTTTGGCAGAACACCGCAAGAAATGCTCCAATTCTGATATTTCATCTGGAAACGGCCCTTTGAATTCAGAGTCCCTCAAACCACAGGGACACATGGCAATAATATAGGATTTTGGACTGCTGTTTTTAAAAACAATTTTGTTTCTTTTGGCTAACCTATCTTACTTCATGTTCATATATTAGAGAAATGTATTTTAAATGTATGGAGTTTGTTTGAATTTACAGTGCATTTCTTCATTAAAATATAAATAAATAAAAGTCGCAATATATAATAAGACACACAATAGCCTCCACTGCTCTGTATGTAGTAATAGTTCTTAAAACAAAATAGGACCAAACACATATTTGTAATGAAAATACTGCAGAAATATTCCTGCAACAATAAAAGCAAACCTTGCAGAATGATAAATGTCTTGCCCTTTCCTGAATGCTAATGTGTATGGATTGTTAGTTGTTCCTCAAAACCCATCACCCCCTTTCTACAGAGGGGAGTATACCCCTGATGTATAATGAGCTCCATTCCAGGACAACATTCGTAAGTCAGATCCATTCATAAGTTAGACAAAGGGAGTCTTATACACCTCTGACACAGAAACACACTATAAAGCATAAAAAACAAACATACAGAAACAGTAAGTGTCACGCTGTACTGGGCTACACTATGCTATCACACTACACAGTAAGCACACAGCAGCACAACTGTGACAATGTCCAGCAGACCCAGGAACTATTTCCGCCATGTGTTCCTACCTAAGAATGTTCCTAATGCAAGGTCTCTTGGGTAGTCAAACTGTTTCCATTGTGCAGGGATCATGCGTACATAAAACTTCTTTACGGATGGCAACAAACACCTGAAAACCCTGATCCTCTTAGATGTCAACCCGATAGCAGCTATGCTCTGTCCACTCTTTTGCTCTAAGTTTAGGAGGTCATTTTTGGTCATAACCATATGTGTACCATCAAGGAAAGGATTATGAACTCCATTTCAAGGTGTACGACATCCAAGCACAATTAGCCTTAAAAAGTTCTCTGACTACCAATAGATATTCTGCCACCAGGTGAATTTACAAGATACTATCCCTGCTGAAATCAGTTTACAGAAGCACATCCTGAACACTAGAGGATTCCCAGGGAAGTCCAAGCAAGCAAACTTGTTATACTTCTATTGGATCCATAAGGCTGACTGCAAGACTGAAAAGTTTCACTTCATTTGACTATCTAAAAATATCTCTCAACCAAGCCAACCCATGAATAAAATTTTCCTTTGTCATACCATTCTGAAAGGAGCCTTTTTCTCATACATAAATAAATAACCAAGGATATGTGCAACTACTGCTTCAACACATTTTCTTTGGAAACCCAACACACTTCAACATTACTTGGACTCTCCTGCTATTTCCATTGTTTGAGAAAACCTGTTTGAAAGGTAGTAGTCCACGGCCATGGCCCTGAAAAATCTGATTAGTTTTAGGTACTAGGTGAGAACTCTTTCAGGATTGTCATCTTTCTCATAGATACATGTCAAGCCAATTTTAAAAGGCATCAGTGGTGAAGTCTTGAAGCCCTTTCTTCACAGAAGCTGCAAACCCAGATGTCAATTCTTCCAGCTGCCATCACTGCTCCAAGCCCCACCTCAATGTTACCCTGTCCAAGATAGCAAACCTTTCAGCTGTGCAACAAGCACAGCCCTAACTTGGATTACACACTGGTGTATATAAAACAGATGAAAACCAGAAACGGCATGAAATGATGATAGTCGTCATACAGTAACGGTTGGTGAATTGGAAATGGCGTCACAATGATACCTTTCAAAATATTAGAAGAGGGCTGGGGATATAGCTCAGTGGAATAAGCGCTTGCCTAGCAAGCACAGGGTCCTGAGTTCGATCCCCAGTACCGCAAAAAATATATATATATATATATTAGAAGAAATAGCAGTTTTACAGTGTTTAATACAATCTTTTGGGGCTTGGACCATAGGAAAGAACATGTGTGATAAATAATGTTGGCAGAGAGCTCAAAACTTCTTACTGCACCTGCTATGGCTTAGATCTAAATGTCCCCCAAGGGCCTCATGTGTGTAGAGGTGGGCCTTTGAGAGCCACTGAATCAGGGGTGCGAGACATGACTTGTGTGAGGACACAGGAGCGGGTTGGGAGACGGGTGTTAAGAGTAATATGCAAACGTCCCCAAAAGCCTCAGGCCATCAAAGCAGGACCTCTGCAAGGTGACCACAGTGGAGGGGCTTAGAGCTGACTCGCGGGAGAAGGCGGGGCCTGGCTGGAAGAGGTGGGTCATGTTGGTTGGGACCTGGGTGAGTTTGCCTCCCTCCCCAGCTCCTCCCCAGAGCTCTCTGTATTCCTGGATGTCATGTCCTGAGCCATCCAACAATGGACTGAAACCTCTACAAACGGTGAGTCAAAATAAACCTCTGCTCCTTTAATTTGCAGGTGGCTGGTGTTGTGTCTCAGTGACAAGAAAATTCCCAAGTCAGCAGGTCACAGAAGGCATGACCTGGAAGGGCGCACCTTCCATTCCAGCTTTTCTCTTCTCTCTCTGCTTCCTGACCACCATGACGCGAACAGTCTTCCTCCTCCCAGCCCCTTCTACCACACCAGCTCTGTGCTCAACTGCCAACCGTGCCCTGAAACTGCAAGCCAAAACACACCCCTTCCCCTTTACATTGTGAGTGTTGGGTGTTCTATACGGGCTACAAGAAAGTAATAAATCTTTTTTAAAAAGACAAAATCTTTTTAAATTACCATTTTAAGGACCTCAGTATACTAAAACTTACATAAGGTGACATTTGATTAGAAAAGGTGTACAACTCCTAAACAGAAATTATTAAAGTCAGTCTGAATTATCTTTTATATGATAACATAATATATATATGAAAATAATGATTGCTTGTGTTCTTTCAAATATTTCTCTATTTGATGAAAACCAATCATTTTAGATTAAAGAGGTGGTTTAAAAATTGTTACAAGAAATTTAGTTCTAAAGCAAATACTTAATAACTATACATTTAATATAGTAAAGATTTCCTTTTTTACACTATACAGCTCATAACTGATAAGTCAAGGGCAAAAAGCAAGTTCAATCTTTATTCTATTTAGGTAAATATAAAACACCTTTAATAAACTGTCACCTTGATCTGAATTGGTACAAGAAATGGGCAAGATAAGCAGCAAATATTCTTGTCTGGAAAGTTTACAAGCTTTGGGAAGCTTGGGATGAAAGTTATTTCCTTCTATTTTAGTGTTTCTAAGTATAATGCAATGAATAATATTTCCTTAATCTGGAATTATATGTATTACTACATTTAACCATGGCATTTTAAAACTTCAGGTATATTTGAATAAAATGAAAAATAAACTATTGGTATGAAATATTATAAACATTTTCTTTCTTAAAATCAGTGTTTCCCCAAGGTTATTTTAATAAAATCTTCTAACAATGGCCTAAAACTTTTGACCCCACTTTTACAAAATAACTCATTCATATAATTATAATACTCAAAGTTTTTAAAACACTTTTAAAAAATACATTTCGAGTAATTACTTTTCATACTTCATTTTGATACTTCATACTTCGAAGCTCCCATGTTTTGATTTCTGAGGCATTTTGTGTATAACTAAGTTCTTAAATATTAAAATAGTTTCTGTCAGAAATAGGACATTTTACCATTTATAAAGTTACAGAAAGTTGTACTTACTGAAACATCTTTCAGGACTTTTTCACAGGAGAGACAACAATCCCCTTCAGAAAAGTCAAACTTGTATGTGTCCCCAGGTCCAGCTCCAGACACCAGGGCTTTCCTCAGCTCTTCCACATATTTTTCTTTCTCCATTGCCATGTCATCTGCTTCTTGGCCAATCGAAGACTCAGAAACTACCAAAAGCATCAATTAAAGTTTTGAAATGAAACACTGCTGAACATGAAAAATATTTACCTCATACTACTGATGTATGACATGTAACATAACTGATGTATAACACATAATATTACAAAAGTAATATCAACCTATACACTGCACATTTTTAAGTTGAATTATACCTTTTAATGGAATTAGCAATTTTTGAGAAACACATTCGTCTCAAATCACATATTACAATCAAAAATGGAACTGTTTCTCAGTACTCAGAATGTACCTCAAAAACTACCACTTTAGGTATCTTCTCTTAGGTCACAGCCAGGGAATCTTTTCCTATAATGATGAAAAAGCTCGGTACTTTACAGAACCTTTCTTTGCTGCCTGACATACCCAGTGGTCATCTATTTCTCTCATACGGGCAGAGTCACGTTTAGTGAAAGTGAAATTTGTGTGCATCTTGTGTGCAACAAGAAAGATGATGGGTGAAGGGAGGCTGTAAGGAGGAAAGGGAACAGAAACTTACTGATGTGTACACTCAGACTATACTACAGGACTAGTTTCAGTTCTCCAAGTATCTTTGAAGCTGATGTTTTCACCTTCCATTGAGCTTTTTATTTCAACAACTGTATTTCCAATTCTGTATGTTCTTTCTGTTTTCTTTCACAATATCCTGTTCTTGCTCTACCTTCTGCTGTAGTTTGGAGTGGTTTGTCCCCTGAGGACTCATGTACTTGGAAAC
Source organism: Dinomys branickii (assembly GCA_004027595.1). Taxonomy (NCBI): domain Eukaryota; kingdom Metazoa; phylum Chordata; class Mammalia; order Rodentia; family Dinomyidae; genus Dinomys; species Dinomys branickii. The sequence goes on along the minus strand of PVLD010000915.1, from coordinate 144,522 downwards.
TGGTCCTTAGTGTGGCCATGAGAGCCAGTGGAACCATTCATAGGAGGTACTTAGGTCATCTAGGGTGCTGCCCCCAGCAGGAGCTATAGCATTTCTCATGGGACCCAGGGTTAGCTCCTGCAAGAGTGAATGTTACAAGCCTGAAACCCAAATTGTTCTCTGGCTCCCAGTTTCAAAATGAGATGTCTTCCTCCTACACACACTATCACATTTGTCACATCGTCTGAGATCAGACCCTGACCAGAGTCCAAACCAATGGGGTCCCTCGTTCCTTGATGTTCAGCCTTCAAAACTGTGAGTTACTCCATTTTATCTGTGGGACAATAGGGACCTGCAAGCAGAGTGAATCTATGCCTCCTCCACTCTGTCTGTGCAATGGCGAGGGCTTGTGAGCAGAGTGAGTCTGTGGCCTGAGATCTCTCCACTCCCTTTGTAGGACTGCCGGGCCTGCAAGCAGAGTGAGTCCACGCCCCGTGCTTCTTCCTTTCTCTCCATGGCAAGCTGGGGCCTCTGAGCAGAGGGCTGCAGGGTGTTTGAAGGGAGCTGTAATGACACAATCCTTTGTGGAGAAAACTGACAGGAACCCCAGGACATAGCACCCAGGACAACAGCCGGATCCCAGGTGAACAGGTACACACACGACCTTGAGGGGCACAGTGATTGGTGAGACCAGCAGCTTGGAAGTGTCTGATGCAGCAGCAAGGAGCTAGTGATGAAATTCCGGAGAACTCCACCAGCAGAAGTCCAGTCCCAGGCCCCACACCAAGAGGCCAAGATCAGCTCTACACCCAATACTTTTCAGGGGTGAATATAGACACCATCACAGAACTGTAAGCACCAGAGGTATTTTACTACTTCCATTCTCCCTTGTTTGTCTGATTAGATATCCCTCTCCTGTCTGACTGGATGTTATCTTGTTTTCTTCTGTATTTTGTAGTTATATTTTTATTTGGGGTTTTATATTTTCTTCTTCTATTTTTCTCTTCCTCTCTCTCATCTCTTTCTTCTTTCTTCTTTTCCTTTGGTTCATTTTCATCCTCTTTCTGCCTCCTTTTTTCAATGTTTTGGTCTCTTACCTTTTTTTCCCTGTCTTCTATAGATTCAACTTGTCTCTTTCCTCAACTACTTCTGGAAGTTAAACTTTCAGGGTAGTGAACACTGTCTCTGCCCTTTCTCACTACTCCTTTAGATTCTAGTTTATTCTTTCCCTCCTGTGTCCTCCAGTTTCCCAATCTCAGGTGATCATCCTTTAATTTCCAGCCCTGACTCTACTATATTTGCCCTCAACTATCACATTAGCCAATCCCCTAAACATCTTAACACCCAGCTCCCAAAGGGTAGAATCACCTCACTAAGGGGAAACATCACTGCACACAAGTGCACAGTATATGTTTGATTTTGTTACATAATTTTAGAGTTTACTCCCATGGTCACAGGTGACAGGTTACTGGTTACCATAGCTTATCACAGTTAAGCTGTACTTGAAACTACTGCTATTACTAACTGGACTGCTTTAGCCAGGATGTCATACATGTTATAAACAGTTTTTCTCCCCTCTCTGATAAGACTGTAACTGTATGAGGTCATAATCACCACCATGGCCCAGTATCAAAAGATTAGGAACTGAGCCAAATAGTAACCTTGCATCCTTTACAAGTTGGGAAACTAAGGCTATGGAACAGTTGTAAAAAACCACCTACAACTAGAAGACATCCTTGAAGAACACCCTCTAGGGAAACCTAAATACCAGCAATAAAGCTATATATCAGAAGAAACTGGCAAGAATCAACATAGAAAACAAAATTTAAAAAAAGAGAAAATAGAAAATGACAAGACACAGAAGCAAAATGCAACCCCAGAGCCCTAGCACACCGAGGACAATACCAGCACTTGAGATAAATGAAATTGGAAACAAAACACTAGAACTTTTGAAAATGATAGCAGCAGAAATGAAAAAAGGAGTGGAAAAAGGCTATGTAGAAAATATCTCATGTACAGAAAGAAATGATGCTTAAAATCAAAGATATTAGAGAAGACACACATAAAAGAATAGGTGAGCTTAGAAAAATGGTAGAAACAAATAATGCCCAGCATAGGAAAGAAATAGAATCCATGAAACAGATGCAAATACAAATCCAGGAGATTAAAATTATATGCAATAGGCCGAACAAAGGAGAAGATATGATTTCGGATCTTGAAGACAGAAATGCAGACAATGACAATGAAAAGAAAGATATCTTAAAGTTAATGAAAGAGACAACGAAAAATCAATCCAAAAGCTACAAGATGAAGCAAAGAATAACAGAAGATTTTTTGTGGTCAATGAACAGATGACATAAAAAAAAAAAAAAACATCTTCACAGAAATACTGGCAGAAAACTTCCCAAGAGTGAATAAAGAATTTGACATGCAAATAAATGAAACACTTAGAACTCCTAACATTCCTGACCAAAATAAAACTACACCAAGAAATATAATAATCAAGATTCCAGAAATTCAGCACAAGAACAAAATATTAAAAGCTGTTAGAGAAAAGAAACAGATCACCTATAAAGGAAAACCCATCAGAATGACAGCAGACTTCTCAACACAGACCCTCAAGACAAGAAGAGCTTGGAGTGAAGGATTTCAAGTCCTGAAAGAAAACAACTTCCAGCCATGATTGATGTACTCTGCTGTTGTGGTTTGAGAGATATTTGCAAGAGGAACAATGTAATACAGGACACATATTTTATAAGATTATTTATAACATTCACCTAAAGAATCATATACAAGAGTGTGCAGGAAATCTTTCCACACACTATAGACCAAAAATCCAGCTAAGGGCTTCGATCCCATAGAACTGTACTGCATGAGTCCAGCTAAAGACCTAGAGTTCATAACCATGCTTCCATTGAATCCTACTGGAGGCCCAGAGCCTCTAACAACATCTCATTCAGGCTTATTTCACAGACCTGCACTGGAAGGCCCAAAGGTCAGCGGTAGAATCTAGAACATCTGTGCCGGCGGGCCAAAGGATTTGTGCTAGCAGGCCGAGGGATCTGCACTTCAGCCATGAAGTAATGCTCAAAGTAAGAAACAGAGCTCCCCTGAAGGGTATCACAGCCATCCTCAGCAAGAGGGAGGTCCCAAGCTTCTCCAACGATCAGGACAGCTGAGTTCACAACAGGAAAACCAATGCTGCAAGTTTCCCCAGGAGACTGGCAGTGCACCATCATACCCTCAAGAACCAGGAAGCGATGCTCAAAGTGAGGAATAGCACTCCCCCAGTTAACTGAAGCTATTCTCAGTGCCAACAAGGTCCTGAGCTCCTCAGCAGATGAAAACAGCCAAGTTCATTGGGAAAGCCAGCATGACAAGTTCCTCCAACAGAACCAACAGTTCCTCACATCTTCTACCAGCTCCCACCAGCCCTTCTGAGCTCCCAACGGCCTCACTTCTTCTCCATTTCTGCCTCTTATGCTGCTGGCAACAGTCCTTAGGGGGGCCGCCCACACCCAGCACCGCGCTGACTCAGTTCAGCTCGGGGCTATAAGTTGACCAGTTGTCAATCCATCACATCTGCAAAGCTATCTTCAAAATTAATGGAGAGGGCTGAGGAGATAGCTCAGTGGCACAAGTACCTGCCTGACAAGTGCAAGGTCTTGAGTTCAATTCCCAGTACCAAAAAAAAAAAAAAAATTAATGGAGAAATAAGATATTTCCATAACAAAGAACAACTGAAGAGATATATGAACACCAAGCCAATGCTACAAAGGGTACTAAAAGATATATTAGACAGAGATAAAAATGACCATAATTCCAAGAACAACAACAGAAAGAAACCACCAGGCACAGCAAGCAATTAAACAGAGGGGAAAGGCAGGAAATGAACAGCATGAAAATACAATGACCAAGATAAGTCAATACATATGAGTTACAACCATCAATGTAAATGGCCTCAACTCACCAATCAAAAGAAATACACTGGCAGAGTGGATCAAGAAATAAGATCCAAAAATATGCTGTATGTGTGAAAACACATTTAACACAAAAAGAAATGCACAGACGGAAAATCAAAGAATGGAAAACAATACTCCCCATGACAGGAACCCAGAAAAAAATGGATGCAGCTACTCTGTTTGCAGACAATGTGAACTTCAAACCACGGATGATCAAAAGGGCTAAAGAAGGTCACTACATACTTGTCTGGGGGAAACTTCAAGAGGGAGAGATAACAATCATAAATATATATGCACCAAATATAGCAGCACTGAACTATATAAGACCATTAATAGACATGAAAAATCAAATAAGCAATGATATCATTTTAATGACAGATTTCAATACCCTAATGTTACAAAGAGATAGATCAACTATACAAAAAATCAGCAAAGAAATAATAGAACTGAACCAAACCTGTGAAAAAACGGACTTAGTAGACATTACACACTGTTCCATCCCACAGTATCAGAATACACATTCTTCTCAGCTGCACATGGGTCATTCTCTAAAATAGACCACATACTAGCCAATAGGACATGCTTAACTAAATACAAAGGAATTGAAACTATCCCATGCCTATTATCGGACAATACTGCAATGATATTGGAAAATAATGACAAAAGGAACCACAAAAGTTCCATAAACACATGGAAATTAAATAACAGCCTACTGAGTAATCAATGGTTCACAGATGAAATTAAAGAAAAAATTAATTAATATCTACAAACAAATGAAAATGTAAAGATAAGTGAAAGGAATTTGTGGGATGCACTGAAAGCAGTCCTCAGTGAGAAGTTTATAGCAGTGAACTCACACATCAGGAAAATAGAGCAAGAACAAATAAATAGCCCAGTGCTATACCTCAAACTTTTAAAAAAAGAAAAACAAATCAAGCCCAAACCCAAAGAAGGGAGGAAATTATAAACATCAGCAGAGAAATTAATGCAATTGGCACTAAGAAACAATACAAAGAATTAATGAGCCAAAGAGTTGGTTCTTTGAAAGAATAAGTAAAATTGATAAACTCCTAGCCAACCATATCAAAAAAAGGAAAGAAAAAAACTCAAATTCATGCAATAAGGAATAAAAAGGGTGAAATCACCACAGACCCTATAGAAATTCAGAAGATAATCAATAACTAACTACTTTGAAAATTTTTACTCCCATAGGATAGAAAACATGGAAGAAATGAACAGATTCCTAGATATTTATGAATTACCACAGTTGAATCATACAAAGGACATCCACTGAAAAGACATAAAGAAAAAAAATCAGACCCCCAAAATGCAAGGGCCTAATACAAAAATGAGCATCTGAGAAAAACACACACTTCTCAGATGAAGAAATACAAATGGCAAATGTATGAAAAAAATGTTCAACATCATTAGTCATTCAAGAAATGCAAATTAAGACAACACTGAGATGCCATCTCACCCCAGAAAGAATGTTTATCATCAAGAAATCAACCAACAACAAATGCTGGAGGGGCTGTGGGGAGAAAGGAATCCTTGTCCACTGTAGATGAGAGTGTAGACTGGTGCAGTGACTATGGAAATCAGTCTGGAGATTCCTAAGAAAACTAGAATCAGAGGTCCCATTCAACCCAGCTGTTCCCCTCCTCGGTATTTTCCCAGAAGAATTAAAAACATTATATCACAGCAATGTATGTGCACTCACGTTCATAATAGTACAGTTTGTCATAGAAACAACCCAAATGCCCATCAACTGAGGAATGGATATAAAAGATATGGCATTTTTATATAATGGAATATTACTCAGCTATAAGGAAAGATAAACTCAATGCTATTATAGGTAAATGGATGCATCTAGAGTCCATACTCATAAGTGAAATAAATCAGACCTGAATGTGTAAACACCATATTGTCTCCCTGGCATAAGAATATGAAGGAGCAAATAAAATCTGAAAGGTACAATAGATACTGTGAAAGAAAAAGAAACTGCTCAAAAGGAAAGAACAACTGGGATGAAGGAAAAGAGAACAGAAAGAAGAGAAAATATGAATATATATACACAAGAGAGCTAAGAATTGTTCTACTAATTTTTATTGCGTTGTTGAATTGAACAGTTAACATTTAGTTGTTTGATCAATCTTAGGGCCTATATTTGCTTATCTGAGTAACCAATTTGAAGATAGTAATATATAATATAACAACCATTAATTTCTTATCACCTTGTTTGAAATTCTGTATTGCTTTTGTTGTTTTTGTGTTGTTTTATTTATGTCTGTGTGTCTGTTAATATGTTTTGGTTCTTTTGTCTTTAAAATAAAAAAAAAAAAAACTATGAGCTACATGAAACTCTTTCCTTCAAAATGAGCTTGCCAGCTGGCTCAGGAATCCCAGCTACTCAGAAGGCTGAAGCAGGAGGATTGAAAGTTTGAATTCAGCCTAGGATACTTAAAAGATACGTTATCTCAAAGAAAAAAAAAAACAATTAACTGAGGCTAAAGCTCAGGAACAGAACACTTCCCTATCAATTATAAGGCTCTGGGTTCAATCCTCAATTCAGGGGTACAGGGTGGGAGGTGGTACTGTGGTACTGTGGCATGAGGTAATTCCTGACAGCAATACAAAACAGACCAACACTCCTTTGAAGTATTTCAATGTTATAACATAGTAAGATCTTTCTCAAATCACTCTGCGTGCTTGGTTCCTAAGATACTAATTCTGGTCTTCTGCTGACACATCTGTCCTGCTTGTATTCCTTCTGCACTTTCTAACATTTGAGCTCAGTTCTCCTCTAGCCAGGGTGGCAAGTACCATGGGTGGAAAGTGAGGCTCAAATGAAATTTGTTTTCTCTGTCTTGAAGTGCCTCTAGATCTCACCAGCTCTAAATCTGTTTTGAAAGCTAATTTTTAACATGAGTCTTTATACTTGAGGCAGAGTTCAATTTTAAACCACACATTGTACATAAAGCATACTTAGGGTTCTGACTTTGACTCTTCTGGCTTTTTTCTTTTCTTTTTCTTTCTCTGACTTTACTCATCCATAAGCCTTAGAGGTTGTTCTGATTCTATGTGCATCCCCAGGCAGGCAGAGTGTTTTCTTAAGATGATTTTGTTAGCAGACTAACTCTTCCAGGTTCCTTTCTTCACACTGAGAGTTAAACTCGGGTACCTAAGAGGCCTGCTGTCTGACATTGTACTATGCAGACATTGCTATTGCAGTCACTGAGGCATGTACCCAGGGCTGGAATGTAGCCCAGTGGTAAAGCACTTGCCTAGCCATATGGAGACCTTGGTTTAATCCCTAGCACTGCAAAAGAAAATTAATTTGACATATATCTAATTCACATATTCTGTGAATTTAGTTAAGCTTTGGTTCTCAGCACCCATACTGGCTCTCCACAGATAGTACCACAGGTTGTCCTTCTTTCTTACCCAAGCAGCAATGTGTCTGCTCCTTCATTTGCTTGTTTAATCTAGCACTTCTTTGGAATGTCTGTGTAGTCAGGTGCCTCCTGTGTCCGCTCAGGCTAGCACAGTGATGAGAGGACTCTGCGGTGCCACGTTTTCACATGCAGAGGTTACGATGAGCAGCACAGTCTTAGCTCTTTTATAGATTTTACTTTTGCTTTACAAAATAGAAAACAGAGGCTCAGAGAGAGATCAAGCGATGGTCTAGAGTCATGATCTCGAGGAGGTGAGCGGTAAAGCTGGGATTCCTGAGCTGCTGTTTTGAGGTCAGGCAGAGACACAGGCACTGGAGAAATCACTGCCTCCCTAACTCTGAAACAAACACATGACTTCGAAATATTACAGAATACAATTAAATCTTGATTACAGTATCCCTAAAAATAAAACATATATTTTCATAACATTCTTCTGTATGTTATTGGGCATCTGGAAAACACATAACAGGCGAGGTAAAAAGGGTGTTATCACAGGTCCATATATTTTACATGATCATTTTTCGTAAATGCTGCTAGTGAAATATAACTTTCACACTTCACACAGACTTTGAATACAGGACCAAATAAACATGACTTGTATTTCTGTGTGATTTTATAGCTTCTATAACACATTCACATTTTTTCTCCCTCTGAAGCAAGTACTTAAGTTTATTATCACTAACAACTCTATCGACCTTTCAAAAACCTTAGTAGCTCTTCTACACTAACAAAAATAAGAAGACAAATACTTTCCATCTGAGGATTGTGTATCACATTATTTAAAAGTTACTAATTCCTAGGCAGAAAATTATTTCACAGAGAAATAGAAAATAAATATGTCATTTTTAGGGAAGCTCTACTAGAACATAGAGAAGGAAGTGCAAAAGAAAATAAAGACCATCTATAGATAAAACATGAAGTTATAAGCATTCTAAATTTCATTAAAATGAAAAGATATTTCAAAAAATATTAAACAGAATATATTCATTTAACTTATTTAGTAAATAAAAGGTATTTAATGGGTATATTATGTATGTCAGGCATTATTCTAGGGACCAAGAATACAACAATTAAACATGAAAACCAAAGTACCACACACTGAGCTCATATTCAAGTATGTATATCTTAGATGGTACCTTAGATATCATCTTGGATACGCTCCCACTAGGAATTCTGTTCTTATTATGATATGCTTGATTTTTGAGAGAGAAAATAATATGAAAGGAAATAATATTTGTATTTATATTTCCCTTTGAGAAACTATATTAAAAAGGTACTACTTACAAAGGTTTACTTGAACATTTTCTATAGAAGGGAATGTGCACAATCGACCACCTACAGAGAACTCAAATCCTGGCAAAAACACCTTGGTCACACTTAAATTCCGTGCTACGAACGTCTAGGAAAACCTCAGCTGTAAGCATTCATAGTTCTCAAACTTCCGTAACCAGTAGTAAAAGCAACAGAAATAATAAAATTCATCAAAAAAGCAGCTGAACTGTATCATAATAGAACATAAACGTGAGCAGGCCAAAAATCAAGAACCTGTTCACAGACAGCTAGAAGTCAAGAGAGCCATGCTTCCTCAGCATCTGTAGACAGATGAAGAAGCAGAGAAGATTCCTTCCTCCCATGCCTGTACATCACTAACCAGGGCTGCACACATCCTGTGCAGACACATGGCCTCATCACCCCACTTTCGATATTATCACATCACAAACCCACTTCGTTATTTCATTTATTAAAATTCTTTCCACTCAGCTCTCTCGTGTTATTTCCATATAAGCCACCAAAAAGCATATTTCAGATAACTGAAGTGGATCTAATCACTTGATAATGAAATTATAACCAAAGCTCGGTTACTAGTTACTCTTCACTAAACTTACTCCAGAGATGGGGGTTCTCACTGCTGACAGCAGTTCCTACAATCTTGTGAGTCATCAGTCAGTATTCTGCTTTGTGAGGATCCTGCAGCGTGACCCTCTCTAGTAATGAAGTGATGGTAGCCTGCATGATAATTAGCCACCCAACACAGTCATTAGATAAAGCATTGCTACTGGGAAAGAAGTCAGAGTTTAGAGTTCAGTGTGTGGGAGATGAAAAGAAACCCCACATCCTTTTAATTTCACTCAAATGAAAAGAGAAAAATATTGTCCAAATTGAAGGTTGTGGTAATCAAAAAGTTGAACAAAATGAAAGAAAAAAAAGAACAAAACAGGATGAGGTATAGGAAGGAAATCTATTTTCACATTTCAATTATGTAATTGTTTCAATGTTCTTAATTATGCTATGACCTATCTATGAAGTACCATATTGCATATATGCAATGTGCCTTAACTGAAAATAGAAGCAAATATTTATTATTTGCTTACCTATTTTCATCCATCAAATTTAAACAAGAAAATAGAAATCAGTAATGAATAGCATAAAATGTATGTGAAATTTGAACTTTATTAGATATCTTTGAAACAAAAAATGACATAGGGCACTATAAAACTCTCTCTTGAAGATCTCATTCAGTACAGGGATTCAAAATATAAACAGACCACCAGAGAATATAAAAGTTTGATATTTCATTTTGGTCATATTAAATTCCATTAGCCAGAAAACAAATGGTAGAATATACTGAAATTGTGACCCATGTCAACTATAAATATGAAACTGGAGTTTTTACTTAATAATGTGCTCTGAAATGAATGGTTCATTTTCTTTTTATTTTTCCTAACCAGTTTTCCACATTTAAGATATCCTTTGATTCTTTTAATCAAAAAATTATAATATTATAATGGTACTGGATTGGCCATAGGCACGGGGCTCTCCCTAAACACAAACTGTCCACTGAATCCATTCTTGGAAACACAGGGTCTGGATTGACAAACCTCCTCCCTTACAGTGCAAAAGCAGCAACAACTGGTTTCTCCAGCACAGAAATTGACAATATGTATAGATACCACAATGAGGACTGCAAACATCACCCTTGAAACTTCATTATTTCACAATGACCTCAACACTTTTTAGACTCTGTCATAAAAAGACAAATGAAAACAAGAAAAATCCTGCAGTATAAATTCAGTTTGATTGTATATAATGGAATTTGTAACATTCAAGAAAGGAAAAAGAATTTCATAATGCATTTAAGTTTTGAAGGGGATATAATAATTACAGTAAAAAATTTTAGGGAACTATTTTGAAAGTTAAGATATAAATGTTATGTAAATTAACATAAAAATGTTTTATTTAAAGCATCATTCAGAACATAACTCTAAAAATACTGTTATATGATTATAGAAATAGATTTTTAATATTTTAGTAAATTTTTTTAGAAGAGCTTTAAAATGTTGTTACATGAGTAAAACATAATTCTGAATTGTGTGACTTAATACCTGGTATGTTTCATATATGATTTAAGGATCACCAGCATATATTTTCCTTGTTTTTGAGACAGAATCTCTCTATGTAGTTCAAACTGACCTTGAACTTACTATGTAGCCTAGGCTGGCCTTGAACTTGCAGAGATTCTCCTGCCTCAGCCTCTCAAATACAGGGATTACAGGGAGTGCCATCATGCTCTGTTTCATCAACATTTTTAAAAGACTATAAAGAAAGACTTAAGAAAAAGTAAAGCCCTATTTTATAAAATACCATATACAGCTTTGAATGTCACATTACAAAGTTTTAGGCTTTGGCTCTGTTTTGGTTTACTACAAATCTAGTACTTGCTCCTTGGAAAATAATTCAAACTATAAGTGGATGAAGTAAAGAGAAAACCACCATTACCACGCTACACCCGCAACCCAACACAAACTCTTGATCCTGCCAGCCCACTTCCCCTGCCTCCCACTCCCCCGCTGTGGTCCTGACAGGAGATAAATGTTGCAAGTAGCATTTATGTTTCCAATAAAGAGACCACTTTAAAACTCTAATGAAGTCCAAGTCCCAAGACTCACGTGGCAACCAGCATTAGCTGCAGTACATCCTTACTTTTCTATTAATAGCTACTGTGGAAATAGCAGTAAATTTTATAAATCCTACACAAATCTGCACATACCAAACTGTGAATTTGTATACAAAACTGAACAGTCATAAAACTAAAAGCGATATTAATTTTACCCCCATCTATTGAAGAAACACTTCAGTCTGAAGCACTGCTGAGAACTGAAGAATAGCACATAATTTAAACTTTTCTTTTAGAAATCTGGCTTTAAATATTACCTGTTCCAGTCCATGCTGACTGACCATCAGTAAGTGTAATAACAAAACCAGATCCTAGCGTTCTCTCCCAAGACACTTGTAAAAAATGAATTGCATTGGGTTTGGAAGCAAAACAGATTCTGCTTATCTTCCTCTCCATTTCTGGTTATCTGGAACAGAAGAATGAAATTAGTATTTTTCACAAGAAACTGTACCACATGATAATGTCTTCTGTGCTAGCCTCTCCACCACACAAACGTCAAGGAAGTAAGTTTAGCCACAACGCTGTGTAACAGAGCCAACCGCTGATCTCAGTAAATCACACTTTTGTTCGCCACTGAATCATGGTTTTTACAGATGAGAAAAGCAGAGGCCCAGATGTCGCAAAGGACGGGCACAAGTAACAGGGCTCAATAAAAATTACCATCTCGACAATAGGAAGAGGAGATTTCTTTTTCCTTTCCCAAAAGTCAACAGAAAAGGTCACAGGGAACAGCGTGAAGGACCCGAGTGAGCTCAGGACTGGAATGCACTGTACTTAGCGAGGACGACTTTGACATAGTACCTTCATTTCCATCTGCAGAAACACCGTCACAGTAAGAATAAAGCACAGGAAAGGAAAACCTAACATGCCAAGAGTTGCCTTCTCTAAGAGGCAGGATAACTCAAACATTGTCCCCCATGATAAGGTCCCTGTGACACACAGAGCTGGGTCACATAAATTATCATAGCATGAGACCTTTACACACTTTAGCCATTTTTAAAATTGTTTTATTGAGGCAGTGTTACCTACAGGCAGAAATGTACACATATAAACAACACAAACGATGAATTTTACAAGTTAACAAAGCCAGGGAAGAAGCGCTGAGGACAAGGACCCACTCTAGAACTCACACTTCTTCGCCACCTCTGTCCCCGCCCCAACTGACATGGGTCAGACTGTTAAGTGGCTCTGCACTATGAAAATGTCCTGCACAGTGTGCTCTGTGTTGTGCTGCCTTCTTTTGCTCACTGTTTGAGAAGTTCCTCCACATTGTCTTGTTAGTAGATCATTCTCAAGGCTGCGTACCAATCCATTACACACACATACCCTTTCTCCTCAGGATAGGCCCTTAACGACACAGCGCTGCCCTAAACACTCCAGCACACTGCTAGTGGGAATATGGCTACAGTAGGACTGCTGGGACAGAGAAGGAGCACATGTTTCGACTATGTGGCCATTAGCTCCTTTACAAGCTGTCCAGGTTTAAAACTGACACAGGAGGAACGCTAATTGCTCCATATCCTTGCAAACATTTCCCATCTTTCTCATTTCAGCTATTTTGATGGTTGTGTGGTGGGATCATATTGCAGTTTTAATTCACATTTCCCTGATAAGACAAGGATGTAGAACCCTTTTCACACGTTAATCAAACAGTTCGATACCCATTTGTGGAGTCTTTACTTAATCTGGACAATATTTTTACTAAATTGCCTTTTTTTCATTGATATTCTTACTAAACTGCTTTTATTTCCCTTTTTAAACTGTTCTTTATTTTGGATAGGAATTCTTTTATACATATGTATTGTGTCCTTTCCCACACTGAGTTACCCTTTTACTCTCCTAATGGCAGCTTTAGATTTTTTAAAAAGCTAGTTTTATGAAGCACAATTCATCAACTTTCTTTTTATTCAGTTTTTTTCAATTTTAAAGGGAATGAAATTTTTTAAAAACGATACAGAATTTCAAAACAAGATGATAGGAAATCAACAATGGTTGTTATATTGCATATTGTTATCTTCAAAATCCCAGATATAAGCATGCAAAATTGGTCAAAAAATTAATTAAAAATTAAGCATTAACTGTCCCTTTCAATAAATCAACAAAAGCTAGTATTAAAATTATCTTAGCTATCTTTTATGTGTGTGTGTATATATATATATATATATATATATATAAAATATATATATATACTTTTTTCCCTTTTTTCTTTTCTCCTTTCCCTAATCCCAGTTGTTCTTTCCTTTTGAGCAGTTTCTTTCCCTTTCACAATATCTATTGTAGTTTTAGGATTTTGTTTTCTCTTATAGTCTCTTACACTAGGGAGACATCACAATGTTTATACATGTGGGTCTGATTGATTTCACTTATGAGTATGATCTCTAGTTGTATCCATTTATGTATAAAAGCTTCGAGTTTATCTTTCTTTAAAGCTGAGTAATACTCTATTGTATAAAAACACCACAACTGTTTTACCCATTCCTCAGTTGAAGGGCATTTGGGTTGTTTCCAAGATTTAGCTATGACAAATTGTACTATTATGAACATGGGTGCACATACATTGCTGTATAATGTTTTTAATTCTTCTGCGGAAATACTGAGGGGAATAGCTGGGTTGAATGGGACCTCTAATCCTAGTTTCCTGAGGAATTTCCACACTGATTTCCACAGCGGTTGTACCAGTCTAAATTCCCACCAACAGTGGAGACAGGTTCCTTTCTTCCCGCAGCCGGGCCAGCATTTGTTATTGGTTGATTTCTTGATGATAGCTATTCTTTCTGGGGTGAGGTGGAATCTCAGTGTTGTTTTAATTTGTATATCTCAAATGTCCAAAAATGTTAAATATTTTTTACATATTTATTTGCCATTTATATTCCTTCCTCTGCAAAATGTATTCATCTCAGATGCCCATTTTTGGATTGGGTCTTTGAATTTGGGGTCTCAATTTTTTAATTCTTTATATGTTGTCAGTGGAAGTCCTTTGAGGGACAGTTGGCTAAAATTTTTTTCCCAATTTGTGGGTTTTCTTTTTACTATGTTGGTAATTCCTTTTGATGTGCAAAAATTTTTCAATAAAATGAGATCGCAGTTGTTGATTCTTTGAAGTATTTCCCATGCAGTTCGGTTTTTGTTTGTGAACTCTCTGCCTACCCCTATGTCTTCAAGCTTTCTATCTACTTTCTCTCCTATTAGATTTAGTGTTTCTGTTTTAATATTTAGATTTCTGATCCATTTTGACTTTAGCTTAGTGCATGGTGATAGACATGGGTCTAGTTTTAGTCTTCAGCATGTGGAGAGCCAGTTTTTTCTAGCATCACTTATTAAAGAAACCATCTTTCTACCAGTGAACATGTTTGGCCCCTTTATCAAAGATAAGCTGGCTGAGTGTATCTGTACTTATGTCTGCATCTTCTAATCTCTTCCACTGATTCTCAGATCTGTTTTTGTTTGTTTGTTTGTTTATCTGCCAGTACCATGCTGGTTTTATCACAGTAACTCTGTAGTATAACTTCAAGTCAGGACTGTGATGTCACCTGCCTTGCCTTTGTCACCCAGGATTGCCTTTGCTATTCTAGGTCTCTTCAGGTTCCAGATGAATTTTAGGAATGTTTCCTGTACATGTGTGAGGTATGCTAATGGTGTTTTGATCAGGATTGCATTGAATCTGTGTTAACAGTTTTGGTCATGCTCCCCTGTATTACCCAAAGGCTCTACGATTATGCCCCTCACATTTAGCTCTCTAATCCACCTGGAACTGTGTGTGTGTCATGTCAAGACTCTTTACTCAATCTCTTCGGTCAGTCTCCCTAAGCATACATGACTTTCACACTATCAGAATTAGTTTTTTAACAAGCCCTGATAATTGGTAATATAAAACCTGGCACCTTTGTTCTCCTTCAACATCATTTTGGTTAATCTTAGCCTTCTGTATTTCCATATGAACTCTGTGTGTGTGTGAGAGAGAGAGAGAGAGACAGAGAGAGAGAGAGAGACAGAGAGAGAGAGACAGAGAGAGAGAGACAGAGAGAGAAGATCTCACTCTATAACTCAGGTTGGTCTTAAATTCACTATATAGCCCAGGTCATCCTCACACTCATGGTGATCCTTCTGCCTCTGCCTCCTGAGTGCTGGGATTCCAGGTGGGCACCACCATGCTTGGCTCTGTATGAATTTTGAAGTCATACTATTAATTTCTGAAAAAGCACCTACTCCTGATTTAAAAGAATAATTTGTGAAGATCTGACATCCTTACAATATTGAGCCCCCAAACCAGTAAGATGGCATGTCTCCTCATTATTTAGGTCTTCTTTCTCTCAACATTGTGTTCCTTTCAAGAGCAGGGGTCTTACACTTCTTTGGCAACATTTAATTTTAGGTATTTGAAAGTAAATTTCTCATTGATCCAAATGCCATACCACTACTCTGATTTAAGGTCTACTAAACAATCTATTCACCTATAGATATGGCTATACCTACATTTTATAAGAACTAGAAGAAAGTTCTAAACAAAAACATCCCTAGTTTAAAAAAATAAAAATCTCTGAATATGGCAATAGGTATTCTCTTCTTTGATTTTGTTTTGAGTGCTCAGGATCAAAGCCCCCAGGCCTTGTGCTTGCCAGGTAACTGCTCTATGACTGAGCTAAACTCAGTTCACAATTTTAACATTGCATCTCTGATCCTAATAGAAAAATTACAAAACTGGAATAGAAAAGAAAAAAATTTCTTTGTTGAAACCTTTGTGAGATGATGAAAAGCCTGATCTGGTTACCTGGGGTAGGCCTAACACATCATCCTATGAAGCACCACTGAGAGGTGTGTTAGTAGCTATTCCAACCAAATGCTCACTGCTAGTTATTTATGTTTTCTCCTGGAGAAATCTGGCCCAATCTCAGGACAGTAAAATTAATAGAATATAGTCTGGAAATGTCAAAATTGCATACCAAAATGTGAAATTATTTATATAAAAGCACCATTCTTCAGACTTTCTTAAAAAACAAGTAATTTCCTTGCCAAAAAGAGCGAAAAAAGCAACAAAAGATGCTATCCATGTTTTGTCATAAAATACATTACATTATCCACCCCATGTTACACACAAGAGAAGAATGAGGCACGGATAACACAGGCCCAGAAGGGGACCCGAGCTGGGACAGTCGCCGTCACTCTCACCCTATCGTCATCATCTTTAGCATCATCACCCATCTCGGAAACACCCCGCAACCCCACGAGAACTTCATTAATATGCAGAACACTCTGTGTTTCAGGCGGCAGCAGCGCTGCACACCTGTACTCCAGACATTTGGGGAGCCGAGGCAGGAAAACCCCAAGTTCAAGGCCAACCTGGGCAACTTAGCAAGGCCCTGTCTCTTTTTTTGGTCTTTTTGGGACAGGGTGTCCCTATGCAGTTCAGGCTGGCCTCAAGCTCACTTTGTAGCCCAGGCTGGTCTTGAACTTGCAATGGTCCTCCTGCCTCTGCCTCAGCCTCCCAAGTGCTGGGATTACAGGCATGTACCACCATGCCTGGTCCTCATTTCAGTGTTTTAAAAAAAAGAGTTGGGGAGGTAACTCAATGGTAGAGCACTCATGGATTTAATCTCTACATTTAATACCACTAATTTCACATTCCCCAAAGAAACTATGCTCATCTCTCCATTTTCCTTCCACATACATAGGTTTTACCACAAATATCAGTTCACATCCCATATTAGACACAGTATATGGAAAATCCTTTCTTTTACACATTGGTAGAGTTTCATACCTAGCATTCTTAACACCTAAATAATAATCCCTGATGTACCCTAACATATATTGACTATTTAATCTTCACCAGAACATGCTGAAGAGGGCAACTACTAGTACACCATTATATGAGTGCAAAAGAAGTTGAAGTTATAGTGTAGTGCAAGGACTTCAGCTTCATCTGTCATTTAGGAATGTGAAGTCTAGCAGGGCTGAAGTTAAGAAAAATCCGGGCTCCAAGAAACTAGTTTCTAAAAGTTACCAGGGAGTTAGAGGTGGAGCTCAAAGGTAGAGCATTCTCCTACCATGCCTGGGGTCCTGGGTTTGATCCTCAGCACTGTATGAAACTTAATTAAAGTTAGCAAATGAAGGAACAGAGCTAGATCATGGTGGGGGTACGAAGAGAGCATCTGCCTATGATAAGCACTACCTCATGAGATGCTACTAAGATAACTCTGAAAGAAAGCCAATACTTTCGTTTTGGGCCCCCCATCAAAGGACATGTTCATGTTCTACAATAATGAAACACGCAGGAAAGCAACTAATCAAGTCTTATTTCTGGAACAAGCAACAAGAAAGAAATTTCCAGCTTTGACCTCATATACTTCATGGCTACTGACCACTAAATATCGCTACCCGGGGTTCTAAAAGGGATCCCCAAGTAGGTTTTCCACTAATACCTCTCCTTGAACGTACTTAAAATGATCTCAAATCCATCACCCAATTCCACTAATAGTATCACTTGAGATCTGATCACGTCGAAACTCTTGTACACATAACAGGCCTTTGCACGTCTGCAGGTTATTAAAACACTTCCACAGCACGATTTCTAACACTCTCCCCACACTGGTTACTGTCCTCAGCATTTGTTGCAGTCCACCCCTTCCACTCCAAGCCACGCCCACAAACCCAACCTGACACTCGTCATGCAATGCAGAAGACACACTTTCATCATGGATTATAATTGCAGGGAAACAACAAATTTTAATTATTGTTTTTAATGGTAATGAGAAGGGTTAAGAAACACATAGGTGTTTTATTTTACATTTGGTAAATATACCTTTCTACAGAATTCTATTTGAGTTTAATACCAACTAAATCTAAGTTTTTCCACATATATTATTGCTAAGTCATACTGACTCCATCTGAGGTTTGTAATTTTGTTATTGTTGTTTGATTTTTGGCAGGGGCATAATTTCATATTTTATTTGGTTTGTCAAGTTATGTTGAATAGTGATTATATTCTTCTTATCTAATTCATTTACAATCTCTCTCTGATTCTGTCATTGAATATTTGATAACTCTCTTTTCTAAGGTTTAAATCATTTATGTGAAATGCATAGACCTCTAAGGCCCGCCATTAGAATCAAGCCTATCATAGACATCAACCGTCAGTACTACTTGGGGGTACACCTGTAGTCTCCTAAGAGTCACAGAGTATCCAAGGAATCCTTACAAAAATTATTCTGTCAGTCTAGGACTGTTACTTAAAAAAAAACAAGGGAGTATGCGGGCACTAGTTTTCTGTTGCGGGCACAAAATACCCAACCGAAGGGACTCAAACGTGGGAAGATTTGCTCTCACTCCCATTTCCAGTGACTTCAGCACGTGGTGAGCCGGCTGCATTGCTTTTAGGCCCACAGGGCGGCAGAAGCATCACGTTGGGTGGTACTGCGGGGCAGGGCTTCTCCACCCATGGCGGCCCGGAAGCAGACGTGGAGAGAACAGGAGAGCAGGGGGCTGGAGAGAAGAGAACAGTCCCATGATCTACTCCTTCCTAGGCCCCACTTCCCACTTCCATAACTCACAGCAATCCCCCTGCCTCAGCCTTCCGAGTGCAGGGATTAAAGGTGTGTGCCACCACACCCGGCCAGACAAAATTATTCTTTAATTGCAAACCATTATGCTAGGGAATCCCGAGCTCATCAGCAGGTTAACTGACATGATGAAACACGAGTCCTCACAATGGGGAACACGAGTGGCTTCCCCAAGTCTGTCACCAACCAAGCCTTCAACGCAGTGAGGCGGGGTGCGGGAGGTAATAGCCAAGCACAATGGGGGGCAATTAAAACTGAGATGTAGGGACTCTACTCACATTTCTAACGAGTGGCGCTTCTTCTCTGATTGCAAAGGCTCCCCTTCTGGTAAAGTGCTCTAGAACCTCAGCTGGGTTGACTTCGGGGTTACCAGACTCTGGTACCTCATGCTTTAGTTCAAAGTAACTATATTTGTTCTACTACTAGAATATCTTAGAATTATGTGCACTTCATTAAAAGACCATTAAACTATAGAAGCTAAAGAGTAAAGCTACACTTGATTTTATCCAAAAGGCCGAGAAGCAACATAATAAAAAGTAAAACTAAAAAAAAAAAAATACTTACAAATATGTAGAGAATGACCATTACAAAAAGCCGATACCAGGAACAAGGCGTATACTTCAAATATGAAAACCTACTAGACAAAATTATTCTGCTTCTTTTTTTCTGTTTTGGTCTTTTTGAGGCAGGATTTCACTAGGTAGCTGAGGCTGGCTTTAAACTCACTTTGGGGCTGGAGGTACAGCTCAGTGGGCTAAGTGCTTGCCGCTGAGCACTAGGGCCCTGAGTTCGATCCCCGGTCCCGGAAAAAAAAAAAAAAAAAAAAAAAAAAACTCACTTTGTAGCTCAGGGTGGTCTCAAACTCATAGCAATCCTCCTGCCTCAAATTCCCAAGTGCTGAGATTAAAAGTGTGTGCCACCACGCCTGCCCAGACAAAATTATTCTTCAATTGCAAACCATTAATCTATTCTAGATGAGCTTTAAAAAAAATTAAGAAAATCCTTTACTTTCTTACCTGCAAGAAGAGAGTATGAAATGCTTCAAGTGTACATAGATATACATATACATTTTATGTATAAAAACATAAAAGTAAATTGGCATTTCATTGATAACTGAGTAAAAATGCTATCAATGGCAAATTTATAAATCATAAGTTTTAATATGCCCACTACTTCAGAGAACTATTACATCTTACTTTTTTCAACTTCCACTACATATAAAAATTAAAACAACCATTTTGTTAGTGTTGTTCACAAGGGCTAAATTACTATAAATTTCTACCTTCTGGGTACAGAAAAGAATGGTTAATTATAGAGAACTAGAGCTGTACCCTAGCATATTAAAGGACACAGAAATCCAAAGAAAAATCCCAGAATAAAAGAAAAAAGGCCTAGAATTAAGAGTATGAGTCCCCTCCAAATTGGCAAATTAACAATAATTCTAATTTTTATTTAAAGTTTACTTGGAAAACAATTTATTCTTCTCCCACTAAAAGACAACATTATAAAACAATACCTAAAGCCCCCTCACTTAAACATGTAAAAATTTACAATATTTAATTTTGTACATTTAAGATCATAATCATTGAATACAAAAACGTATTTTTCAATATCTAATTTTGTCAAACTTTCCTATAGTGAGGTCCTCTTTTCCTAGATGTGCTTAACTCTGAAGTGCTTTATTCATTTGTGAATATGTTTAGATCAATTAGTACCATCCACAGGCAGTACTCACATGCTCTGTAATCTTTAAATCTGAAAATTACTGGAAAGTGTGTGTTACTGCTTTTTGATGCCAATCATTGAAAATCACATTTAGTTAGAGGCTCACATAATTCTGATGGGCTCAAAACCCATAATTTATGGGAGGGGCCTGATGTTACACTCACGAAACCTCCCTGCGTGGTGTTCATATGCAAGCACGCAGAGAGGTGCACACACTTCAATTATTTCTTCTCCAACATGCCTTAGAGCCATAGCTATTGCTAGTGTTAACTTCGTGAAAAGCCAAATGCAGCATCTGCAATTGCTCTAAAACAGCCGTGGGTTTCATTGCTTCTTCTAAGTTTTAACTCTATTTGAAAGAAGTGACAAATTTCTAATTACAGAGAAATTCATTTAAATTCAGTATTCCAGATGCCTGTCACTCACTCACTCACCCTACTTTTACAGTCATGTAAAGGGCCTTCATCTCAATAATGTTAAAAAAGCAACTGGAGATCAAATTAGTTTTTAAAATATCCTTCAATTATTCATATTTTAAATATTTTCCAAATTTTCTGATTAATTCTAGGAACTCATGACAAAATTAAATGATTTTTGCTTTTAAGAATTTACTACCTTTAGTGCACTTGGATTTGAAATTGGGCTGCTACATGTGAGACACATCATCACATTAACAGTTCACAGGAGACAACCCAATAACCTATACTTTTGCCTCAGTTGCCTTTAGCAATGTTTGCTTTGAATACGTCTTAATTTTTTGGAAATATGCTATTTGAGCCAGTTTTTAAAGGGCTTCATTCTTATTCTTACTGGGGTCACCCTCTCATTCAATAACAAAATAAAAATGTCTAAGGATCAGGCAAGAAACAGAAGGAAGAATGTCCTGGAACGTTCAGGACAGCAGACCCGTGCCCGCTTTGCTCTCCCCAGCCTGTCAATGAAAACAGCCTTAATGTTTTGCCAGAGCACTTGAGGAGAGGGGTGGAATCTTCCACGGAGGCTGGCTGGGCAGCACCACAAGAAAGCCTCGTTTTGCTTGCTAAGGGCACTGAGGTCACGCTGGTATCAGCACCTCTCGGGTTCAGAACCGAGGATCTAAGGAAAGCATGCAGGTGGAAACAGCTGGGCCCCGCCCCGGTTTGTACATCAGTGGCTTTATTGAGACCTCAGAACAGTTGAGAATTGAGCAGCTTATCTTTAGTACTTTGTGTCTTTGATAGTTGGCTTCTCTCTCAGAAGAGAAGTAAGTTGTTGGCTGGTATGCAGTTGATGTGATCTATGGTCTGAACAAATACCATTCACAGTTGCTTCTGAATAAACAAGACACTTTTTAAATTAGTTTACAAAGAATTTTGTGTGCCCTTTTGGATGCCGATAAGGAGCAACGCAGAAGCCAACTCTTAGCTCAGCTCAGGGACAACACTGTGTCACAGGTGTCGCCGTTTTGAACTTGAGCTCTTTCATTTTCCTTTAGAATCCCTGGTGGCTTCTTTTCAAGCTCCTTGGGCTGCAGGTGTTCAAACTTCTGCAGCTCTGCCAAGGAGCTGTACTTACAGATCAGAAGGGCTGAACCCATGCTTCTAATGAAGCAATTAACTTAAGTGCCCCCTTATTGAGAAAAGTAGGCTGATACCTAATGTGAATTCAGGGTAAAGATTAGCACACAGCACAAGCTGTTAATAGTCTGTAATTAGAATCCTGGTCATACTATTTTGACCTTATTTTTAAAAAAGAATGAAAATTTAATTGCAAATCAAAAGAAAGGTGACTTTTCTTAAAGTTCTATTATATTACAAAATTCAAAGGCAAGGACATGCATAATTACTAGATAAAATGGAAAAAGTATTCATGCACTCACCACCACTTGACAAGAAAAACACCACAAAACAGTGCAGGAAAATGCAAATAAAAGGACTATTATATATTCATTTGTTATTTTTATAAAGCATTGACTATTCATGTGTATGTTTTTGTAAGGCTCCCACATTAAGGATTTTTTCAAATTAATCACTTATTCCCAGTATTTCCATCATTAATAGCATACCCACTTGCTGGCTGGTGTTTAAAGCAGTAAATTAAGATTTTTTTAATGACCACAAAATAAATTTACCTTTAAATATCCAAAGCAATGAAAATATCAAGAAAAAAATAGCTGCCAAAAGTATTTTCAAGCCAGAGTTTTTTAAACTTCAAGGATGAAGAATTGCTAGAATTATGAAGATACTTCTCTGTCAAAATCAACTTCACCCTAATAATTTTCAAAATGACAGTAAAGTAGCCACTTGTCCAGGTTTGCCTGGGATTTTCCTAAGGTAATAAAAAGAATTGTTAGCATTATCTTGCTTAAAAGCTTATAACATACAGCTGCTCAAGGAAGGCATTAAATTAATGTGATACTTCAAAAATAAAACATTAAAACTGTAAATCTAAAAAATAAAGCAATTTTGCCATGGTCAGTCTATTCTCAATGACCTCATATGCTTGCGGAATGGCAGTGGCTGCCATTCAAAACATGGCATTTTACTGATCATTTCCTTAGCTTATTTTTTTACAAACACCATTAATAATCATTAGCTTCAGTGATTTACTTAAATTTCAATTTCCCTCCTTTCTTTTCTTTTACCTTATGAAGAGGGTATTAAAAAGCAATAAAATGATCTAACACTTGAATAAACTTCCCCCCCAAAAGAATAAATTAGACCCAAAGTTTCAGGACTATAACTTCCTTCATGTCACCAAAAGGGCACTCTTGGTTACAAATTACCTCAGCAAAAAAAAAAGAAATGAGTGTATACTCATTATTTTGGACACTTTCTACACTGTCACAAAAGTATTTGAAGTACAGCATTAACTAAGCAATGGTCATTTTTCAACACGAACTTTGTAACTGATTTTTTTAAGCTTTAAAATTTTTAACAATGATCATATTTTAATTTCCCAAAAGGGTGCTCCCATGAAACATTATCAGCTAAGCTTACAGTCAGGTTTTCTCCTTGGAAATATGTTGCTCAGAACTAAATATAACTAAAAGCACTTGTACAGAAAAGGAACAACACTTGCACTGTACTTTTCCCCTACTCACAAATCCACCATTTAATTACAACTGTACCCATTTATCTGCATATTTATGAAGGGCAAACAAGGGGGTGAATGATAAGACTGGGTTACAAGAGAAATGAGGGTCAATGCTGCAGGGAAAAGAAATGCCCTACAACGTATCAATTGTCAATACTATCTAACTCAACTATCTAAAAATGTTTAGGAAGCATGAAATTGCCAACATTTAAAATGTTTAACCTATAAAAATTTCAACTTCACAGGGCTCAAATAATGCTAAGAATTATAAACAGAACATAAGTACTTATCCTAATCGCATGAATGATTATATACGGATTTTTCAGCCTGCAATTTCTGAGTCTAGGCCATTTCAACCACTTCCCTTAATGTATTTCACACAACTGTAGAAGGAAATGCCAAGATACAAGCAAAAGCCTATATTTTGAGTTCCCTTAGGTGAGGCATTCTCAAACTGACCTGAAACTGCACCTAAAATTTAAATCAACCTCTGCTGTCTTTAGCAAAAGTGCAAGTTCCCATACCTCCAGGGTGACGCAGACCAGGTCTAAGGCCTTATCCACTGGCAGTGTAAGGGTGGGGGCTGTACTGACCTGAGTGCCCTCAGCAGACTGCAGCGTGAATAAGCCTGAGCCTATAATGCTCCGCCCTTCTGGTTATTCAAGACACTGACAAATCCCTATATTTTTGGAGAAATACCTTGATTTAAGTGTTGGTTAGTGTTTTTAAAAAAGTATTAAGTAGCTGGGGGAAAAGAGAGAGAGAGACAAAGAGAGACAGAGGAAGGAGAGAGAACACCAAAACATGAATACACACTCAGCAATCCGTCATACTAATAAATGTCCGGTAGCTCATGGCTACCACTTTGAGCACCTGTTGTAATTGTAGAGGCCAAAGGTAACTTGTATTAATCTCATGATATCTCAACAAATTTAGTATTAAAACACTCATACAAGCTTTCTTATTCTTCATGCAGACATTTTTTGGCAGATGTCTGTGTGTGTGTGTGTGCGTGTGTGTGTGTGTGTGCGTGCGTGTGTGTGTGTGTGTGTGTGTGTGTGTGTGTGTGTGTTTGTCTTTGTCCCTTGTTCCTGGCACAGAGTTCTAAAATCTTTGAAATTTCCTGAGGGATAGGAATGATCATGTTTGTAATAAATTCATTTGTTCATCATAAATTCATTTGAGTTTATGCTACTGAGGAGACTTAAGATTGGCCCCTAAAAGGCCTCAATGGAGGTCACCAGAAAAACCAAATGATTAGAGGTTTGGAACTTGCAGCCCTCCTCTCCCTTCCACCTCCTCCCCCTCACCAGTCTGGGGCTGAGGATTTGGAGACCTTCTAAGTTGGCCAACACTTCAGGATGCTGAGAGGGTAGAAGAGCCCAAGGGGACACGAAGCTCTGTGCCCACTTCCCATACCGCATGCTATGCATCTCCTCCATCCGGCTGCCCCCAGCTGTATCTGCCACACTAAACCATATAGGTAAAGATAAGTGTTTCCTTGAGTTTCATGAGCTACTAGAGCAAAATTATCAAATATGAAGAGGCAGTCATGGGGTTTTATAACTAGCTGGTCAGAAATACCAGTGGCCTAGGACTTACAGCTGGCATGGAGGGTGGCAATCTTGTGGGACTGACCCATTAACCTGAAGGATCTGACACTAGCTCTAGAGCAGCGGTGCCAAAGCTGTGGCACACGTGCTGCAGCAGGCACACAGAGCCCTCTCTGTCAGTGCACGTGCCAAGTTGCCACAGCAGCTGAACATCAGATGACAGTTGTTTTTTTCTAAACTAAAAGCTCAGTATTGGGGTTTAATTGTAGTGTTGGCACTGTGCAATAAGTAAGTGCGTTTTGGATTGCAGTTTGGGCACGTGTGTCTAAAAGGTTCACCATCACTGTTCTAGATAACGTCAGAATTGAGTTATCAGACATCTGGTTAGTGTTAAAGAATTGTAGAACTGATTGTTTATGATGAAAAATACTAAGAACGATGCACCGAACAACTTAAGTGCAAATGTTAAAGCCATCAGTCTGTAACTGACTCTTTGGTCCCCAAGCACTTTGAATAGCACATCTTTAGGACAGGTCTAATGCTTTTCATTGTCGCTGACTAAAGAGGACCAAATAGCTTCACACAAACTCAATGACTTAAAATATGGCTAGTCAAACATATATATTTATTTCGATTCTGCTAGATGCCAGGAACTATGCTAAGTGTTTAAATATTTAAAAATAATAGTATATATGACTACAACAGACATATCTCCCAACTACAGAACATGTATACACTTATTATAAGCACACTGGAAAACAGTGAGTTGGGTGAGATCTGCTAACAGGTAGTAAAATGTGACAGAGGAACCCATCATTCATACTTGAACTGAAAAAGTCACAGCAATCTTCCTGCAGGAAGGAAGCCTCAAACCCAAAGGATTCATAGGAAGTATTCTAAATCTATCACTGCTACTGATTTTTGCTTATGCTGTTCAATTTCCTGAAATATCCAATAGTAATTGCATTTATCAAAATCTATGCACCTTTCCAAGGTCCAACAGTTTTGAGAATAGTGCTGATCCCCCTCCAAGGGTTCCTGTGAATCATGGTACTCCTCCACTAGCAGGGAAAGGAGAGCCTAACAGAAGAGGCTGTCAGGGTAACCTCGCTCAAAGCGACTCTCACTCCGATAGAAGAGCCCTGAGACGAACGATGCGCACTGAGTCACTCAGGGAGCTTGCAGTACAAAGCTAGTGACTCGTTGAAACAGGGCTTTGATAGCTTCAGAATTCTAGTTCCACTCTTCTGGATACCAGTGTTTTGGCCTGTCCTGAACCAAAAGGGAGTGCTAGGTCTCACAAAACGACAGTCCGGAGGTACGCACTTGCCAAGATGCAAGACACTGGTCGAGCCTCAGAAGCCAAGTTTCTCTCTAATCTTCTGCCCTTCTCCCGGAACAGGGCCACACAAACCAGAATTCCTTTGCTCTAGGGCACATTATGGAAACTAGAGCCTCAGTTCCCCCAAGCCAGCCATAAAAGTAGACATATTACCCAACATTTCCTCCTCCTTTTATGTAAAAGCTGGCCATAAACAAATTCACTTACTGGTCCTGCACCCATACCCAGAGCGAAGAATGACAAGCAGAGACTGAGGAGAGCCCTGCAGAGGATCCTATCCACCTGAGACCAACTCTTTCTGTCCAGTCACACTTCTACACCCCCGTCAACTCTTAATCAACTCCCTAGCCAGGGAGTTGTCCCTGGGGCTTTGGGTCTCCATTCTGAAGGCTCCCAGGTCATGTGAAATTCTGATTAAATAGATCCGTTATTCTTTTCTGGCTAATCTGTCTTTTGTTATAGGGACGTTCACCATGGCCCTTATGGCGGGTAGAAGCCAATGTGCTATACCTTTCCACCCCTACAGAAGCAAGCAGTAAAGTTAATCCAAATTAGAAGTCGTTTGTTATCCAAGGGTCAGAGCTTAAGAGCCTGTGCAGTGAGGAATGGCAGTGACTGGCAGTAGTCTTCCATAAAAGCGGCCCTGTGCACAGGAGGCAGAAGGAAAATGGGCCACACAGCAGAGACACAGCCTCTTTCCATCCATGCTCATCGGGAAGATTAACCCATCATGGCCTTTCTTATGGCTACAGCTTGACATAAACTTTGAAACTACATCTTAAAAAGATTGTCAGGCTTCTTCAAGGAGTTCTGAAATCACAATCAGAGATCTGTGCCTATACAGCACACTGAGTCATCTTCAGACTACACAAATATCAAGACTGATTTCCCTTATCAAGAAAAAGATGAAAGCATTACATGTTTACAGACAAAAAATAGCTATTTTAATTGAACACATCCCCAAAAGAACTAAAGAATGTTTAATAAAAAATAAATACAGGGGCTGGGGGTATAGCTCAGTGGCATAAGCGCTTGCCTGGCAAGTGCAAGGTCCTGAGTTCGATCCTCGGTACCGGGAAAAAAATAAATAAATAAAAAATAAAATAAACACACTTCATAGAAGAAAGCTTAATTTTGAGAAGTAAACTTTAAAAGCTGGTCAAAAAAAATTCAAAGTTTAATAGTTTCAGATTCATTAAATATGTACATATAATAAAACTTCAAATCAGGTGGAAATAATCAACTGACATGAACCTTTGAGATGCCAATTGAAAAAATTCACTTCATCTACCAATCATTCATTCATTAAGGAAGCACTATACAACCTTTGCATATGATAAGGACTCCAGCATATTATAAATTTTTTTTAAAAAGGATGGATGCCTTCCTTTCAGAAGCTTTTAATCTAGTTAGAAAAACATGACAAAGTTTCAATTTTTCCATTATAAAAAATTATAAGTAAACTGTGTTATCCTACACATGTAATCCCAGCTTCTCAGGAGACTGAAGCATGAAGGTCACAAGTTCAAGAACATGGGGGAAACTTAAGGAGACCCTATCTCAAAATAAAGTTTAAAAAGAGATGTAGATGTAGCTCAGTGGTTGCCTCCTATGTGTGAAGTCCTGAACTCAATCCCCAATACCACAAAGTGTGTGTGTGTGTGTATGTGTGTGTGTGTGTGTGTGTGTGTGTGCGTGTGTACAAAGGATACAATCAGCGAAGTCTAGATTGTGGGAAACTCCAATAAATACATTTCAGTGTAGAAGGGGTTGGGGGATTAGAAGATATAGGTTAAAAGACATTTAAAGTCATAAACAACTGCAATTTAGAGCCCTTACTTAAGCCATTATTTAAAGAAGAAACTGTCAAAATTTATCATGAAGTTTGACAGATTCAGAGATTAGCTGTTATGATGTTAAGGTATTACTGTTACTTGTTTAGGTTTAAAAATAAAATTGTTATGATTTCTAAATTATGATTTTAGAGATGTATATTAAAATAAATATTTACAGATGAAATGATAGGATGCCTACAATTTGACTGAAAGTAATTAATTTGCAAAGAACTCTGAAAACTGAGTGAGACTGAAATTCAATGAGATGGGCCATGAGTTGACAGTTGCTGTATTAGGTATTGAGAATGTATCAATCCATTATTCTACTTCATATGTCTGAAATTTCCCATAATAAAATGTGTGAATAGAAAAATGTTTTTAACAAGGGTTATTTGACCATCAGGTAGGTTGACTATTCATTAGTAGATATATTTGTAACATGAGAAGAAAAGGCATCTACTAGAAATTTACTCCAAATAATTTATGCTTAGGAGCCTGTCAGAGGAAACTTAGACAGACACAGTATTGGCTCTTTGGTAAAAATCCTGACCTAATTGGCCTACACTAGCAAAATGGAGTATAAAGCACATGAGAATTTTGGTGTGCAATCTGTATCAAAGACACTGAAATTAAAAATATTTTATATTCAACTGTTAAGCTAAAAATGAAAATATCTGAACTTAGTTCAGTGTGTATTAGCTATACATTAATAATTTGTTCTTTAAGCCAAAATGTGAAAAAAGATGTTATTATGAAACATTCACAATGTAATTCCATATGTATGCTTAATCACCACATATAATACTCATAGTAAAAAAAAAAAGTAATAATAGTAACATTTTCCAAAATTTACCATCCTGGAGTAGATCAATGGAATCATGCACTCTCAAACCTGTAATCCCAGCACTCTGAAAGTTGAGGCAGGAAGATCAAGAATTCAAAGGCATCCTGGGCTCCATAGCGAATTTAAAGGAATGCCTGAACTACATAGCAAGGTCCTGTCTCAAAATACAAAAGTAAACAAACAAACCATACAATCTTAGATTAAAACTACTATGAATCAAATCTATATTACATAGCTCTTGGAACATAATAAATGGCCTGAACTCAAATGGCCAAATACATTCAATTTGTATATTTAATCCATGCTAATCCAAGCTACTCTAGTTTATGCTTTTCCTTTTTACTTCCTTTTAAAAAAAGGAGGGAGTCCCACTCGCTGATCCACCATGGCAACCTGTCTGAAAATACCGCTCATTTACTCACCCAGTATTAAAAGAGAATTTGTTGATTTCTGTCCTCCAACATAGACCCTTTTCTCCCTGTCTCAAAAAAGCTTTGAATGATTCCCGCCTCTGCGATTCTCAGCCCACAGGCTTTGAACTGGCTCACTGTGCCCCAGGTCCTAAGAGAAGAACAGACCTAGGCTAAACCAAAATGACTGATTCAAGTTATGATAACTTAGATCAACCAGGCCCAGTGCCAAGACTTCTACTCACATCAGGAAGCACATAGACTTCCCCACTGTGTCTGGTGTTAAGGTGCTGTGAGCTTGAAGCTGTAAACACCAAATCAATAGAACAGGAAGCAGAACTGTTGCAGTACTCAATTCCAGCTTCACCAGAACACGTATCTTACTATAAATATTTTAATTACAAGGCCAAGAAATTCCCTTTTGCTTAAACTATCTTTGGAATAAGACAGACTTCAATATAAATATGCACTAATACTTGTTGGTTATATGGGCTGCAAAATTAGTACGTAACTTACCTTCATTTACCTCATAGTACCTGAAAAAGAGTTAAAAATAAGTAATATATGTTGTTGTGGTTTAGACCTAAAACATCCCCAAAAGTCTTCTGTGTGCAGAGTGGCGCCTGCAGAAGGCAACTGGATCATAGCAACAAACTTCATTAACGGGTTAATCTACTCATGGCCATGTGTGCTGTGAGGAGGGAGTCCGGTTGGAGGGGCCGGGGCTGGGCTGGCGAACCTTCCAAGCACAGACCGATCACTCAGCCTTTTGCCCTGCCCTCCTCCAGTGAGAAAAGCAACCTTGTTTTCTACCTCCCTCCACCAAATGGTTTCTTCCTGGAAGTCAGCCAACCACGGCCTGAAACCTCTCCTCTGTCTTAAGTTGTGGGTATCAGATATTTTGTCTCAGCAATAGGGAAGCTGACTAACACATACATATTCCAGCAGTGGTATGAGTAGTACACTTTGAGGAACAGTATATTAAACTCACAATATGCAGCACTAAACAGGAAGTCATATATTTTCAACTCAGTAGGGTTACAGTCTTGCCAAATCTGAAACACTTATCTTGAAAATTTTATTATCATATATAATAAATAACTGGTAAAAGGGGTTCATAAAGATAAGTGGTGAGTATTTTGAATCAGCCTTCATGATTCCAGAAAATAACCCTAATGTTAAAGTCTGTTCAAAGATTCAAGTGTTGATAACATGCTGGAAAGTATTTCCCAACATTGTAAAAGGCACCAAGTATTAAGTCTAAAGTTTGCTCTTCGAACTCTGACAATTCATCAAGAATCCTGGAAAATTCTCTCTGAAAGAGGAATCTATCAACTTACATTTTTAAAAAGTACTACTTTCTCCTCTATCTTTGAATAATACAACTGAAAAGAATAGGTTAAGAATAGGTTATTTATAAATCTACAAGCAAATTTGTCTTTTCATATATATCAAGCCGTTTACTGAAACAAATATAGCTTCTGACAAAATATACTTGTATGTATGTATGTATAATATAACTGACCTCAATTGTATTTTTCTTCCCAGTATGAAGGCGGCATTATGATGTATTTAAACAATTAGATTATTAGATAAAAGCCATCAATTTCTGCCACAGAAGAGGACCAGTCAGTGGATAAGTCCTGATACTCCTGTTGAATATTCTTTTAGCACTTTTTTATAGCTGTAATTCCCAGAATGTGAAGTTGAACTTTCTTCTAGAAGCCTTTAACATTGGGTTTGGGTGTACAAAACTCTAAATGTTTCTACACTGAATCAAATTTTTCTTTGTTAAATTATAGTGATATTCATATAAAAATTAACAGTAACATTCAACTAAACATATCAAATATTTAGTCTTAATTTCACAGATTTTCTTCTAAGACACACTTGTGACATGATAACCAAGGCAGGTTTTCTTACCACATCTAAATTTCAAAAACTTCTATTTTCACTACTGCTATTTTAAAAATCCTCAAAGCACAAATTTCTGGTTTTCAAAAATAATGTCTAAGTCATGGCTAATGCCTTAAGAACCCTGTTAAAAATGAGGTGACTGGTTCCTAACCACAGTATTAGTCAGGTTTATTTTTAATTCAGTTATAGACGAGTATCATAGCACAACTAATTCACAAGGTTACAAATAGCAACTGTGGTGTTATTTTTTAAAACCCCTTAAGATAACCCATATGTAGAACAAGCAAGATAAGTATCTACCAACAAATTACCAAAAAATAAATAAATAAACTTCTAAAATTTAACCCTGTAAGTACACCAAAGATTAGTCACACATACTTCTGTGTTCTCTGGGCAGCTGTTCATTTGGACATGTTCCTTATTGATTGATATACTCTGTTCAAAGCAAGGGTCACATTTCTTAAATAAGAACTGCGAAATTCTGCGGTGAGTATTGACATGCCTCAGCAATATTTATACTGTCAATATTTATACTGTCAGGACTTTGATAAGTTTCAACACCTTATTTGTTTCTCTTCTAATCAATCAAAGTCCTTTATCCAATAAAATTCTCATTCACTGCTCAGATAAGATTACATGTAAGTTAAAAGCCTCTTCTTATACAAAGACCAAATTTAACATTATCTTAACATTTAGGTCAGTTCTATTGGACCAAAAGGCAAAAATAAATAAATAAATAAATAAATAAACCCTGGAAATGGCACACAAATTAGGAAACACTGTCCTCTAAATAATTTTTGGTTTTGATTATTTAACTTAATCCCAAGCCTGATCATCATGTTCAACCCTATTCATTATTGTTGAAGCCTTCCAGGATTCATAAAATTAAGCTATTTCTTCTTTTGTTAGTCATAAAGACTGAGCGAAGATATAATACACTGGGGAAGGTATGGGACTGTCACCACAAGTACAGCACCTCAGAATACAGGAGAAGCTTTCCACTGGGAACTGCTTACCTGCTCAAAGTGTATCCCCTGAAGGAAGAAAACCAAGTTTCCATTAACTAATTCCTATCTCCGAAAGAGAGATTAAGAGAGGTCTGTAATCACACCTGGGCATAGTTTTGTTAAACACTATTTTCTACTATTTTGGTCCCAAAAAGGTACATTTACAAATCATTGTGTTCTGCAGGTCGGATAGATTTTGTCTCAAGCTGTTATATGCACAGCAAATCCATCAAGACCCCCCTAAGATAATTTACTACACATTCCCAGACATTCCCTGCCCTTCCCCTCCCCTATAGAAAAAGTTTCTGAATGATAGTGGCTGGTGAGTAATCACACTAATGTCATTTTTCCCCCTTGCCATTTTTTTTACTTTGGCATGTTACTAAATTTGTGTACTTGTCTCCTTTCTAATCCTAATGATGAACTCTGGAGGGCAGAGGAGAAATTTCCCTTTGCCCCTTCACTGATTTATAAGTAGCAGTAGTGAACCTATGGTAGGGCTGCCGCAGCAGGCTGTTTGTTATTACTGAAACCTCTAAAACGTTTGCCATCTTTAATTTATAGACTGCAACAGTGACGATCTATGCAGAAGACAGTATGAATTTAGAATGTCAATCACAAGAAGTATTTGGGAAGTCAGGTTCATTATGTAAAATTAATGAACAGTTTAAGTATAAAATTAGTTTATGGAAATGTTGTGCCAAGTGTCAGAAATAATGCTAACAAATCATATTAAAGCAACCTAATAGCACAAGTCCATA
The DNA here is from genome assembly GCA_004027595.1 of Dinomys branickii. Taxonomy (NCBI): domain Eukaryota; kingdom Metazoa; phylum Chordata; class Mammalia; order Rodentia; family Dinomyidae; genus Dinomys; species Dinomys branickii. The sequence goes on along the minus strand of PVLD010000915.1, from coordinate 111,149 downwards.
TGACCTGAAATAAAACTTTTTCAAAGTCTTATAAATACACCTTGGGATCTCCCAATGGTACACAAGCAAAAGTTTACCCAACGTTAGTGTAGAAATGGCATCCCACAAAAACACGAACATCCTATGAAAAGTTTGAAATTCTAGCATGGATTTTCTTTTTCTTTTTGGCAATAAAAGTCTCAGCATTGTTGTTCTCCTCAAAACAGCCAGATGTTATCAACATTAAAAATCTGCTGACTACAAGAGTCCACTAAGCAATGATTTCAAATGGCAGGCCAGTCATTACAAATTCAGATAATCCAGTTCATTCATCCAGCCATAATCTATTGAGTACTTTTATGCTGCTGACAAATGCTTAGTACATCGCTTAAGAGAACAAAACAAAAATTCTTGCTTTCAGGGAATTAAAGGGAAGACAGATCATTAAAAATACACATAACAAATAGGTGAGCCATAGAGTGATAATTACCACAGTAAAAGGAGAAAAACAAAACAGTACAACAAACTGTGAGTACACAGGCAGGACAAAAGTGTAGAAAAAATCTAAAGCTGAAATTTTAAATAGGGAGGCTGGAGCAGGCTTTACAGTGAGGTGACACCTGTGCAAATATATCGAAGACATGAAGGAATTTCCTGTATGAAGCTCTCAGAAAAAGTGCAACAGCAGGTAGAACAAAAGCACTGAGGCAGAAGCGCACCCAAAATAGTAAGAAACACAATGGCCATGCTGGCTACAAACATGTAAGGGGAAGTAAGGGAAGACCAGATCATGTGGGGTCTGATAGGTCACTGTAAGGATATGAGCTTTTACCGTGAGTAAAATTAGGAGTCACAAAATATTTTCAAGGCTTATATTCTTTTTAATAAACCTTTTGCTTGGGTCTAATTCTGCATTTACAGCAAAGTTACCAGATAATGCAGAGCCCCCATAAACATTCATCCACTTTCCTTTAGTATTAATATCTTATATTACTAAGGTTTATACATTAAAACTAAGAAGCCAGTATTGATACCTTACTACTAGCTGAACTCTAGACTATTTGATTTCACTAGTTTTTTCCATTGATGTCTTTTCTATTCCAGGATTCGATCTAGGACAACATATTGCACTTAGAATCCTGTATCTTAATACAGGTTTTGACTTATACTTTAAAAGTACCACTCTGTTTAGCATATAATAAACTTTAGGAAGGAAGGATTAAAGAAAGCAGGGAGACCAGAGGGAAAAGTATTATTGTAATACAAGTAAGAAATGCTAGTGGCTAATAACAGAAAATTCAAGTAAGGACTGATCAGTGTACTAATAAAAAAACAGTGCATAAAATTGTTGAATTCTAGATACGTTTTAGAGAAAGCCTACAGAATTTGCTGATGGATTTGGTATAACATAAAAATTAAGGAAGGAGTAAAAGAGAATTTCAAAGAACAAACTGAGTAAATGATTGTTTAGAGCACTGGTGGCAAACCTATGGCATGCATACCATAGCTGGCTGTTTGTTATCAGTGAAAGCTCTAAAAGGTCTGCCATCATGGGTATAGGGTTTTTATTAACCAAGATGAGTAAGAATGAAACAAATCTGGAAAAGAAAGAGTTCACTTGGGGATGTATGAGATACCTTTTAAATATGTAAGTGGAGATGCAAATAGATATGTGAATCTAAAATTCAGAAAGAAAAGGAACTAGGAAAATGAATGTACAAGCCTTTGGTAAGAAGATACATAAAAACAAAAGACTTGATGTCATCAAAAGGAGACACAGAAAGGAAAAGTGGGCCAAAGATTTGGTGCTAGAACATTTCAACAATAAAAGGTTGGGAAGAATGGATCCAGCAGAGAAGACTGGGAATGAGCTACTAAAAAGCAAGGAAAATTACGGGTACAGTTCTAGGAATCCAATGCAGAAAATGGATCACAGGGCAGGGAGTGGCCAGCTGTGTCCAAAGTCCTTAACAGGCCAAATGCGGCGATGACTGAGAATGACCATCCCACAGACATCAACAGTTACACTAAGAAGAGAATCGTAGAGAAGTGTGGGAGCAGTGACCATGTTGGAGAAAACTCAAAAGAACAGAGCCTGGCATGGTGGTGCACATGTAATCACAGTATGCTGGGAGGCTGAGGCTCGCAAGTTTGAGTCCAGTCTGGGCAACCGGGTGACCTAGTGAGACTCTGTGTCAATATGTAAAAAAGGATGAGGGATGTAGCTCAGCATAAAGGCTGGGGGTTCAATCCCAAGTGCTACCAAAAGGAAATAAACAAATTGGGCCATGGAGCATAAAGAATGCTACACAATTTCACTGCAGAAAGTCTATTAGTGAGGTTAAAAATTTAGAAAGGTTAAATGAAGCATTTCTTAAGGAAAAAATATAATATGCAAGTCAAAAAAAGGTTTTAGAGGTCAAAATCCAAGGCCATGGGGGAGAAAAAATTTTTTTTTAAATGGTGGGAAATACAAAGACTAACACTGGAAAACAACCTCAACGTCAGGCTTCAGAATCTAGCTGAGTATCAGAGAACGCAAGCAAAACCATTCTCTTTTATAAAGTGAACATATCTGAATGAAAAAAGTAACTAACGTAAAAGAAAACCATCAGCATTATTATTAGTACTAGGCAAAGTAAAACCAGAAAATCGGGAGAAAGTGGCGGGGCAGGAAGAAAGCAATACCAATGCAGTTTTTAAAACCTTTTGTTGAGTGCCTAATATATGGAAATCAATCAATATTCCATCACTACTCCTCTCAGGGAGCTTTCAATGTAGCGAAGAAGAAAGCCACGAACACGTAACAGCACTGAGTGCTCACTCTACGCCAAACACTTGGCTAGCTTACTTCCTCACTCACTCCTCACAACACTATGCACACTCTTCAAAGAAAAATAAACGTGCACTATTCTTATTTATAATTCTACATAATCAAGAAACCAAAGTTGAAAATACTCTTTCAGATTAAGGAAACACAATGATTTCCAAACACTATAGGGGCACAGTCAGTTTATTATAAGAAAATAATCCAAAATGATTTGAGAACTCACAGAAGAGCTGCCAGAAAGATTTACTAACCATACAGCTTAAGTACTATCTCTCCAAAGACCTCATCACATGTCAGACTTTGTTACTTATAGGAATGCAATAAATATTATTCACGTATGTTCAGCCTTAACACCTGGTTCTTCTATGTATAATTAGAAATAACTAGCACATACCATGCTCCACTATTCTGAAACTGAGCTACATTTAAACCTATGAACTACACTGGAAGTGATGACACATGCATGTAATCTCAGACACTAGTAAGACAGAGGCCAAGGCAAAGATCTTAGTTTGAGGCCAGCTAGGGCAACATGGTGAGACACCAGTTCAGAAAATAATTTATGGGCTAATTAACTAAAGTCATAAATACAACTAATCAGTTGTGATCTCTAATAACTTCAGCTTCTCAGAGCTCTTCACAGGCAGCCTAAAGCACAGCTTCACAACCTAGTTGGGCGTCAGGGTCCACAGCTGTAATCCCAGCACTCGAAGCAAGTTCCAGCCCAGCCTGGGTAATACAGTGCCTTAGCCAGACCCTGTCTCAAAAATAAATAAATAAACCAGTCCCTGGGTTCAATACACAGTACTGTTAAAAGTACTGTGCACAGTACTGTTAAAAAAAAGTAAAGAAAGTATTCCCCTGACATGTCACAAAGATCAACATGATCAAAGGCAACTGCCTTGTAATTTGTGTATTTGACCATCTCTTGACAATTCCATGTAATGGACTGAAAAATCAAGTTACTTAGGATTTAAAACAAAACACAATCATTGTGCACAGTAACAAACCATCTAATCTCCCACAAGAGAGAACAAAATCTTCTAACCAATGTATCGTCTTAAATATTTTAAGAGTCTCATAGTTTTGCAGAATATACCTCACGAGTTTCCTTTCTTCCTTCTCCCTATCGACCTCTGGAGGACTTTTTTTAAAAACAGAAAAGATAACACTCTGAAAAGATCCCCCTGGTGCCTGAGGAAAAACTAAGGACACATATGGTGACATAACTTATGGAAGAAAAAGTTGCATCCAAATTGTCTTCCTGCTCCATCATTTCTTTAGAACATCTAATGAATTACTGCACGCGAGAAAAGGCGGTAGTTCTTTTCCACCTGCTGTAAAAGGAAATTCCTTACTCTCCTCAAATGACACTTTAGCCCCAGAACTCGGACTGTATGCAAAAAGCTGGGGATTGGAAAGAAGTCGTCTGATAGTGGGGAAATGCTCAACTGAATCAACATAACTCTTCAAATGCAAATACTTTGTTATTCCCCCGCCCCAACTTCAGTGCAGGCCATTTAAAAGCTGCTCTACGGGCATAAGAGTCGCTCGGATGCAAAGGGAGAACCTGAAAAGAGGGACCCAATAGGTGCACGCCCGGCGCTTGAGGCCTGGACCCCGGCAGTCCCCAGAGCGCAAAGGAAGAAGGCCCCGGAGCTCACTACTGCGCAGTTCTACAGAGAAGAATCAAACAACTAAAAAAATATATTTTTAAGGAAATAAAAAGAAACAGGACACCACAATACTTGTTATTTAAAGAGGCCGCCGCCCCTTCCGGGTCCTACCTCTCAGTGACCCCACTTCCGGTCTCCCCGAAAACGCCGGGATCCGTAGCCAATGAAAGTGCCGATTACTTCCGCAGCTCCGCCTGTCGTCATATAAGTCCCGCCTTTTCCGGCAAGAGCAGCCTATCAAGTTGTCTAAATTCCGGGCTCCAGAGGCGGTGCCGCCATAAACCCAATCGGAGGGCTGGAGCGCGCGAGACGGACAGGTGGACCATGCATGCCTCTTCCGCCCTGGGCCCGGAAGGGTGATGTGGCTGGGCCAGCGCTGGCCTCACTATGGTAAGAACCGGGCTGTCCGGCGTGACTGTGCGTTTCGGAGGGGCTGTGGGTCGGGGCCTGGGCTGGACGAGTGTGCGGCCGCCTTGAGTGCGCGGGCCAGGGAGCCTTGGCCCCAGCTCGAGTGTCCCCGGGCGGGATGGGGGCGCGGGCCTGGGGCCATGTGGCCGTGCGTGCCCTCCGGAGGGCATCGGGCTGCGCGCCCGGCGGGACCCCGGCCGCCTGCTGTGTGAGAAACGCGCGAGTTTGGCGTAACCCGTGGGTTCCACCGCTCATCTCTGGGCCTTGGAGACGTGGGAGCTGCTCGGTCCCTGCCCCTTCTCTGGCCCTGTCTCCTTGACCTGGGTATTGTTAGGACTCCGCTTCGATTTCACTTGTGCCTTCAGTGGCCTTTCGGGGCCCTTGTCACATCATTCTCTCAACCCTGACGGTGCTGCTTTACACGCTGTAGGTATTAACGATTGGAATTCTCTGCAGAGGCGGTTTCTCTTTCAGGAGTTGAGTGCCCGGCTGGGGATGCTCTACCTCGGGACTTCCCGCACCTCCGTTAGCGTTTCAGGCAGGGATGTTATTTTGGGTGTTGTAGATTCCTTTGGTAGTTTAGGCCTCTCAGAACATCTTCAACTCCTGAGTCACCAAATCGCAGAAGAAATTACCAGCTAAGAACCCAATAAAGCTGGCGTGCCCAGGGATGCATGTAATAGTTCGGAGTGATAAAATCTCAGGAGCTGTGTCTAAAGGCATTGTACCCTTGTTATGGTAACTGCCAGCGGACTGCACAGGCCCTCAAGGTGAATTCTTGAAGCCCAGGTCTGTTCTTAGAAGCAGTTAGGGAAAGACTACTATAGCTTCCTCCTACTCTCAGCCCTCCCCCCAGAGGCCAGGAGTTTCTATGATAAAAAGTTACAGACTTTGTTCCCAGAAGTTGCTCTCGAATCCTAGACAACCCTTTATCAATCTTTCCTACTTGGTGCCAGCTACTTTGACTGTGGTTGGGCATAAATCTCAGTGGCTTCCCTGGACAAGTTTTCCGCCTGATAAAGGAGGTGACATTTATCGCCAAAGTATCCTTCTCTTGGTAAGGATTTTACTTTGCATTTCAGTCTCTTCTCCCATCTACCAAGGACAGGATACATTTGTTCTTCAGGGTGTCATTAAAGAACTGTTACTTAAATTTTAAAAACTTACCCCTTTTTCATTTTAAAAAGTAGGAGCACTCACTCTTAATTCTTGCATTTCTTTCCTAGAAGCCAAAATCACTTTACAATATTTTACTCATAGTACCAGTCATGAATACGTTCCTTGACCCTGTCACCCACGCTAATGAATAGCAAGGCAGGGTTTTAAGATTAGCAATGTTTAAACTGTCTTACCGTGCTTGTTTTCTCAATAATAGTTTCCATATATCACTTGCTGTGTAGCAGCCTCTGTTCAAAAAATCAGGTTACGTGTGTTGTCTTATTTTAAGCTCACAACAACTAAGATAGTTAAAGGTGATGGAAGTGAAGTACAAGGAGACAAACTTGCCCAGGATCTTGCACTTAGTAAGTAGTGAAATCTGTACTCATTTTATCTCAATGGCCAAATGCCAAAAAATGTTCCTGCAGATAATAGAAACACAACAGAACTGTGGATACAGTAAGGCTTGGTGATTTGTTGCCCTCAAACATACATGGAGTTGCTTCTTTATCTTCCCTAGGAGATTTGTTCTGGGACTTTGCCAAGAACCAAAATATATGAATGTTCAACTCATGTAAAACAACATAACATTTGTGTGCAACCTGTACACATCCTCCTGTACACTTTAAATCATCTCTATACTTATACCAAATGTAAATGCTGTGTAAATAATTATACTAAAGGAAAAATGGAAAAAAAGATTGTTCACTACAGATGTACAGTTCTTTCCCCAGAATTTTCAGTCTGTGCTTGGTTGTATCTGTAGATGTGGAACCCACAGACTGTGTTTATATTTTCCATGTCTAGAATGGCTATAGGAGGACATAAAAGCAACTGATAATGTCAGAGAGGAGTTTGGGCTAAACACTTTTGGCATTCTTTTTTTTTTTTTTTTTTTTTTGGCGGTACTGGGGATCGAACTCAGGACCCTGCACCTGCTAGGCAGGCGCTTATTCCACTGAGCTATATCCCCAGCCCGGCTGGGCTAAACACTTTTTCCTAAATATTGTTTTAGATTCTTAAGGGTTTTTTTAACCCTATACATAGACTTGCTTTAAGTACTTTAAGAAAAAAACACCTTGTACAGTGTTCTATTAAAGATTATTGACCACATTTTACCTATAAAAAAGAACTTCAGTGCCTTGTCTAAGATCATGTGGTTCATAGATAGTCCAGCTAAGATTTAAACTTAACTTTCACCTCCAAATCCTGTGCCCTTTCTGCAGTGCAGTGATGCCATGAGCTCAAGAGGAAAAACAAAGTTTGTACAGCACAAAGGGAAAGTTAAGGTGATAGTCCTATTCTCGAAATTCCACTGTGTCGGTGAAAGTAGTATCAGTAGAAAGGCAAATATCTTCTTAGCATTATAAAATTAGTTTTGACCTCATGAATTCATGGAACAGTTCAGCGAACCTGACTTTGAAAACTGCTGTGTGAGACCAATAGGACTCTCATAAGAATGCTGATCCATTAGCAAAGTAGGCATAACTTTGTTTGCAAGTAAGACTTTGAGGAAAATTTGAGAAATAATAGGTTCAAGAACAGTTAAGTCGAAATTTGGGGACATTGGTTGCTTGTAAAAATCCCAACAATTCCAGTGAAAAGCCAGAGTTTATAATGTGTCTATTATCCAGTACTCACAAGGATTTCAGTTTTTATCAGTCAGTCTGTTATTTCTTGATTACATGGGCAAAGTACTTTTTTTCAGAGCAGAATTTGCTCTTCGTCCTTCAACATACCTTCTCTTGTCTAATCGTTTTTATCAAGGAATCATGCGAAGCAACTTCTTTACTCTTATCCTAGCTTTACCTGGTTTTTCTTAATGACAAAACAACAATACAAGTGACCACCAGTACTGCCAGTGGAGAATAAAGTTGAGGCATATCTACTCCCAGCTTTACACATGGTCATGACGGTTGTTCACTGGGAGGTTAAGTAGAGCAGGTCTCCGTACACTGTAGAAACAGGGCCAGCGAGATCAGATGACCACTTATCTAGCCCCTCATGGGTACAGATGAAACTGCTGGCTAGAAATGTTCATTTATCCGAGGGCTAATGTCTATGTTACCTAGCCCAGGTTATAGGCAGGCGTACTGAAGAGACCGGTGGGTGTGCAGTCACGGTATGCGTGTGCGTGCTCACTTGCGGGCTGTCGTTTATCCCTGCCTTTCCTTGTTTTCATCTTCGGATACAGTAGTTTACACAGAGAAACTAGGTAGAAAATGCTGACCTGCCCTAGATGTACAAATGATAAACTGCAGGCCCACTTTTCCAGCACTGTATTTTTATCATAATGAGGTCAGGAGTATCGTGTCTGTGTTCCTCTCTACCCCTAGAGAGAAATAAACTACTTTAGTTTCCTGTGAAAGAAGTAAGCTAATACAAGTGAAAGTGCTAGTACTAGGACTTTTAAGATTTTGTCTTTATTATTCACTTCTTGTTTCAAAGTGTACTTGAGTTAAACTAGAGGAATTAATATGTCAGCCAAAACTTACTCCCAGCACAGAAGGCAGGCAGCATTTGAAATTCCCAAGATAATATTATATGTGAAGAAGGCCTTTATTCAACAAATTCCTTTAACTATTTGTTTAAGTAATTGCAAAAATAAGCTGCCTATAGGCAAAGTGATCCAATTCTCATGAAAATACTGTAGTTGCGATGAGTCTGTAGATAGAAAGTGTGGTCAAAAGCAGTCACTGAGCATTGTGTAGGCCATGGTGGTGAAACTGGCGTGAGGGTCTCAGCAGGCTCTTGATATCATTGAAAGCTCTGTCATAGATTCACCATCATGGGTCTAGCAAAGCATAGCTAGCATGCTAATACGTATATTTTCCTGTTTTTCTCAATTGTTTCTTTTTTTTGCCTTTATATTGCTTAGATTTTTCCCTTTGTCCCCTCTATTTCTGATTTTGGTGGCTTATTTTTAAGATTTCTAATTTAAAAGCTTTCACTTGGTATTTTTATTTATACAGCCAAAAACTTTATGTTTAATTTTTATTTTTGCATCCAACTTGATCAATGTAGTATGGACTCTGAAAATTAAAAAATGATATCAATAAGATATTCAAAATTGAATCTGAACAAAATATTCCTAACGTCAAGTGAACATGAGAAAAGAGACTTATAGAGCTGTCAACACTGCAAGTAATTTTCATTTTTAAAACACTAAGCTTTGTATTGATAAGCTTCTATTTTATTCACTGATAAATTATTGCAGCTACTATAATGTTAGCCCAAAGGAAGGTTCGTGAACTATTTTCAGTATTACAAAAGACCTAACTAATTGTGATTTACCTCAGAGTAACTGTATAAAGTAACAGACTCATCAAGTTTCTTTCAGGTTTGGATAGATTACGCGAGCACAGATAGAGGAAATATGGCCAAGGTCACAGTAGCTGGAAGGAGTAGACACAGCATGCAGAACTTTCTCTTCTGGAGCCCATCGCCTGTAGGCATGACAGTACCCTAGAGTACTAAAAAGAACAACGTGTTGTTTGCTTTTCAGGAAATGTTAAGAAAAATTATACCTACAACAACCTCCCATTTTTAAAGAACTTCGTAAATATGTATTTGCACAAAAAGAACCAGAGACATTTTTATGTATCAAACCGCTAACAGAGGTCATCTTCTAGTTACTCTAAAGAATAAGAAGAGAGCTGAGTGAAGGTTTTATATTTTATTTTGAGTATATTATTCAAATGGTTTACAACTGTTTATTTAAAATAAAATTTAAAGACATTTATTAGTAGCTGGCAAATTAGATGAAACAGCATAATACATTGTGGGTTCCTGCTAATGTACCTATTTTGTAATTACTGTTTTGTGTGACTATAAAGATAATTACAGACTATTAGCTTTGCTTTTATAATAGTGTTGTTCACACCTTTGATGTTTATGTTAGGTCAGGGATAAAGTCTGTATTTTTCATTATTGCTTGTGTGAGGAAAATGTGATATTTTGAGAAACAAAGGTTAAAACAAGTATAAAGCAGTGATAGCAAATCTTACAGAGCCCCATGTGGCACATGTACCGCAGGTTCGCACCGCTGGTGTAAGATGTACGTGTGAATTCAAGATATATTAATTTATAGTTGCATATCCTTTTAAAATTACAATTCATATATCACATATCAGCTTGATAGTTTCATTAGCCACGAGCCTATGCGTCTATGCTAAGATGAATTTATGAAGCTTTAACTGATGTTCTTGTTTATAAAATTTTGTCCCTTAATCATTATTATTTGTCATTATTATTTCAGCAGTTTGTGGAAAGAGTGTAGAGAAAGATCTGTTTTCCGAAAACAGTTCCCTTTTTCTTTTCTAAGTCAATTTATTTTGCTCACCAACTACAAAAATAAGCAGCTGTGTCTTTAAGGATACCCAAACCAAGATTACAGAGTGTTTAGGGAGATGGGAAGACAGCCACATAGCTTCTGCCTTCTTTACTTGAAGCAGTAAGGACTAGCTGTAGGAGTGCTATAAACCTGATACTATCCATATTCCTATTATTAAATAAGAAACCCTAAAATAACATGCCAATAAGAGAGAAAAATTTGTTCAAAATATAAAATCAAGTGCTACTTGAAAGTATTCCAGGTGATACAGCCAGTCTACCTCTAAAGCCATACTGTTCTCTGTTCATACTCATTTACACTAGTTTAATGGATGAGAAGCCTCAGAAAATCAGTGCTCCCTGTGAGGATACCTGGCAGGTATAGAAAGAAAGTTTGCCATCCAATTTAATGTTTATTCATCTATTCAGCATTGCTGCACTGGAAATAAGACAGATTGTTCTTACATATCTAATTTTATCTTCTGTTTATGTCTGAGTATCTCAGTAACCTTCCTGAGCCATTCTTGGCAAAACTTGGGCAGTATTTTAATAAATTTGCCTAACACAAATGAATTTTCTATTGATGTTATTGCTAAAAGTCTGAGACCTTTAAAATTAAGGATGAGTCTTTACTGTGTAAGCACCTTTATGTGTGTTAGCCTAGCTCATAATTTGGTATACAGGTGCTCCTTCCCTTAGGGTGAGGTTATATCCTTCTCTCAACATACCTTAAGTTGAAAATGTAAGTAGAAAATATCATCCCTGCACCGGACCCATGAACATCCAGCACAACAGCAGTACAGGATGTCAGTTGTTCACCCCACATTCAGGAGGCCAGCCTGGAGCTGCCCCGCCGTGCCACTGCCGAGCGTCAGGAGAAAGCAGTGTCCACCTGCCACAGGCCACAGGAAAGCTCCAGACCTGAAAGGTGGCTTCTACCGAATGTGTAAAGTTCAACCATTGTTAAGTCAAAGGATAGTAAGCTGGGGACTGTCTGTAGTCTGAAAATATCAATGTCACAATCTGTGGCACAAAAGTTACATTATTGGCTACTAGACTATTGCTGAAAATTATGCAAGATTTAGACTTGAGGGGCTACTGGGAGGTTTTAGAATTTACCAGGTAGCCTGCCAGTGCATCATGGAGAGGTCTTACAAGTGTGACGTGTGAGGGTCAGTGCACACGAGGAACAGAGCATCTGAAGCCCCAACAGTGGCAGATGAAGTGGATGCTTAACAGTAATTACCTGAAGCCTTCATTTACCCTGCAGCCTAGGCCTTTCATGTAAGCCTAAGAAAAGTTGTTTTTTTCTCACTTGGTTTTTGCAAATACCTTTAGCAAGTAAATATAAATGCACAACACTTTCTCATGAATGATTTAAGGGAATCTTATCTCCCAGTCTGGCTTATGTTGGTCTTTTAAGTAATACCTATTAATATGGACTCTTACGTATTCCCTTGCATTTGTTAAAACATTCCTTTTTGTTCATTCTCCATTTTAGTGACCATACTGTTTTGTTCATAGCAGTGAGATTGTTCGGAATCTCATTAAAACTGAGGAGGCAGTTACAATACATTTCAAGAGTGCAGCCACTGGAGAATGTAGTATAGTCTGTAGACCCTGAGGTCCTGGTTCTGATTCCTGTGGGGACAGGGGTGGTCACAGAGTGGGTGATTTTATTTTTAAGGGAAAAAAAGAGTAATAATAATAAAACAGTTGCAAAACAGGTTAACAGGAATGTTACAATACATTGTAATATATTTCGTATTGTTACCTTCATAGCAGTTGCTCAGTGTATAAGATACAGGCATAATATCTTGTCCGAATAATATTAGCACAAACCTTTCTTCTCAATGAACTAAGAGAAACTAGCTGTATTATCTTAACCATCTTGTGTATAGCTATATTTTAACTTTTTCCCTTTATTCCTTTCTCCTTTCCCCTTTCCCCCATCGTAGTTTGTCTTATGAACAACTTCTTCCCAATTCACAAGATCTGTATTTGTACATTTTGGACCTTATGTACTCATTCAGTTTCTAACACTAGTGAGACAATACAATGTTTGCACATATAGATCTGATTTATTTCACTTACAGGTATGGTCTCAAGTTGCATCAATTTACCTATAAAAGTCTTGAGCTTAACCTTTTCTGGCTGAGTAGTACTCCATCATATAAAGAAAACCACATCTTTTTAACTGTTCCTCAGATGATGAGCATTTGACTTGTTTCCAAGATGTAGCTATGACAAATTGAGCTGCTGTAAACATGGGTGCACATATATTGCTGTGGTACGATGTTTTTAATTCTTCTAGAAGGATACTCGAAGGGGAATAGCTGGGTCAATTGGGACCTCTACGCCTAGTTTTTTGAGGAATCTCCACACCAGTTTCCATAGTGGTTGTACCAGTCTACACTCCCACCAATAGTGGAGAATTTTCCCCATAGCCTGCCAGCATTTGTTATCGGTGATTTTTGTGATGATAACCATGTTTTCTGGGGAGAAGTGGAATCGCAGTGTTGTTTTAATTTGCATCTCTCAAATGACCAATGGTGTTGCACATTTTCTCATGTATTTGCCATTTGTATTTCTTCATCTGAGAAGTACTCAGATGCCCATTTTTGGATTGCATCTTTAAATTTGGGGGGGTCTGATTTTTTACAATTCTTTATATATTCTAAATATAAGTCCTTTGTCTGAGGGACAACTAGCCATAATTTTTCCCACTAAGTGGATTGTCTTTTCATTCTGTTCATGATGATTTTTGTGGTGTAAAATCTTTTTAATAAGGTAAGACTCCATGTGTAGATTATTCGTAATACTCCCCTTGCAGTCTGGGTTTTGTTCATGAAGTCAGAGCGGATGGTTCCTAAGTTGAGACTGGCAGCATCGGTGAGTTCACCACCAATCAGGCAAAAACAGAACTTTGAAAAAAATGTTTATAATTTAAAAAATTGAACACAGTACCTAAGGTTTACTGCCTTTATCACCTTTTTGTCCTCTTCCTGTTTGGTGATCATACCTACTTTCCTCGCTTCCTCCCTGCCTTTCAGTAACATTTTCATATTGAGAGTCTCAGGTACTTTTTTGCTCAAGGAGAACATCTGTTTTCTTTAACCCGAGACTACAATTTCATATCAGTGCACAACAGATGCTAACCATTAAGAGGAGTGCTGTAGGTGACAGGCTAATGTCCTTAACTTAGAAACACGTTTTTGACCAGAGTCTGAGTACATCTAAGAGACTGCCATCTGAGATTATTTGTTTAAAGTTTAGAGTCTTTAAACCTCTAGAACAAAGTTGTGTATATCATAGATTTCATACTTCAAAATGGTTTTCATTTGTAAATGGTTTCAAACACAAATGTATATATACACACTCCACTTTAATAATAGATGTGTTTTTAAGTGCCTTTTTATCTTCTATTTTGAAAAAACTCAAACATACAAAGGTAAAAAGGAGGGGGTAAGATGAGCCTTCATGTACTCAGCATTTCCCCAGCTTTAACCCTCTCCCACCACACACACGCTAAGGAGCCAGTCTTGGGCACCATACCATTCAAGTACTTTTAAATGGGTGTTCAGGGGAGGAAATTCATGGGTCCTCCAGTTAGAGGACGACCTCCATTAGGAAGATGATAAACACCCTTTTTTTCCCTAAGGACTTTATTACAGAAACTTTTTGCTTAATACAGTAAGTCTGTTCATTACTCCTTGAACATAGAAATGCCTTCTGTAGGGATTTTTTTCCCCCATGATTCTCTCTCTTCATGGAGCCAGCTTGTATCTTTGGCCATCTAAATTGTGCCCTTTAAGGTTTGACTCAGTTCCTGCCTTCTTCTTGAATATTGTCCTTTTCAAAACGATCTTTGTCCCTGTGCCATAAGCTCCTGTTTGTACGTGCTATAGTGCTTGGCTGTTGGGTTGGCCTGGCGTGATTGTAACTGTTGTATCCCTCAGCAGTTTCCTCTGTGACAAAAGGGGAATGATAATGTCTGCCCCGCCGAGGCGGATAAATAGTAAAAACCAAGCAGTCAGTCGCTGTCAGTAATTGTTTTAGCTGTAAGTTTGTGTAGTGGAGGAATCATGCCAAGTATCTTTTTAAATTCCAGTCTCTAGACTCATTCTCCCAGTCGGTACATAACTACACATTTAGTCACTGTGGCTACAAGGAAATTTGCTTTGTATTTCATGAAGTTATACCTAATACTGTTTCCTAAAGTATTGTAATCTATTCATATATATGACCTTTGAAAGATAAGCATTGTGAGATACTGTTGTTTTCCATCTAGCACTGATCAGTAGTTATCATTTGTTGTCATAGGTCTGAAATTAAAACCCAATTACTAGCCAAGGCATGTTAAACTTTACCTATGCTATACCCATGAAGAAATTATTTGCAAAGAAAAGCAAGTATTCAAATGATAAAGATCATTCTTATTATCATTTTTAGACCATAGGAGTACACCTAGAAATTTTAAGAAATCCAGAAAAGTTGAGAATTAGAAACTATTTAGAGATAATTACTTTGGTTATTAAGAGTACTGATAAATAACATGTATATTTTACATTTTCCCAGTAAATTCCTGACCCTCTATACATATAAGCAGCATATATACATATGTATTTTAATACGTAAAAGGTTAAAAAGGATATTTTAATGACTTCTGACAATGCTAGTTCTGAAAATTCTCCTTGCTGCTTTTGCTCATTTTTCTACATAAACTAATTTGTTGCCATTGGGTTTCACTTTAACTGTGCATCTGCACAGCCATGGCCTTACCGTGGGAGGACCCAGGGTGGCCTCCGTTTTCTTTCGTGTGTGTCCATTTCAGGGTTCTGTGAGCGTTGTCCTTTGGTGCCCATGTTGCATGTCTGTTCTGCTTCCTACCACATGGGTGGTCTTCTCCTTTGTCTCTGCCAGTGTGAGTGAGAGCGTGATGAACATTGATGTATGTTCTCATTCTGTGCCCAGCCACCTTCTCAGTCCCCGTAAGATCTCTGATCATTTGGGGACTTTTCAGGTGAATGCTCATTTGCAAGAAACAATTTGACCTTTTAAAATTTTTTACAATTCCTACTTTTTGTCTTACCTCTGGTTTTTTGAGGAAGTGCTTGTAAGTTTACTAAATAGGCATGTTACTGGCTGCTATGTCTGACTGACCTATTTTGCCTTCCTATCTATCATGGAAATGTTACCTTTGACTACAAACAGTACTATTCCTGCACTTTCTTCAGGTTATTTTATTTATTCAAACATCTCTGCTTTGGACTGTGCCGACTTGGGTGCTTAGCACCTGAGAGTTTGATACTACACTGCCCTGCAGGGGGGTTAGTAGAGGGTCACTTTGCAGTGAGAAGTGGAAAAGAAAGAGTTTGGTGAATTAAGAGAGAAAGCCAGGTGGATGCAAGGAGACTTGGTGAAAAAGCTGAGAGGCTGAGCTGAGGAAGAGGCTGCCTGCCGCCTCTCTCCTATTTTGACTGGAAGCTGTACTTTCCTGTTGGACTGGAAACCTAAGGTTTTGTAGGACTTCTGTGTTAACGTTTAGAATAGGGGTTAACTGTTAAAGAACGAAGAACTTTGAAAGTCAACAGTGAAAAACAAAAGCAGGTGCTTTTCTTTCAGCAATGTTTCATAAGTTAGTATTGGTCAGGGCATGGAACATGAGCTCTTAAATTTAAAGCATACTTATCCCAGAAAAAGTTCAAAATTGAAAGAAACTGTAGTCACCATTCAATCTTGCTCCCTAGTCTCCACAGGTGTAAAACAGCAAGGTCTGGGACGTCTGCCTGCCTGACGTACTGACTCAGCCGTGGTCAGCTGTTTTGAATTCAGGACATTTTCCAAGTTCTTGAATTTGTATTTTCTGTTGCATCTCCTGCTTTCCCTGGCCCAAAGAGTGGAGAGAGAAGTACCCCTTCAGAGCCCCGCCTCAGTTTGGCTTCAAGTGTGGTTGGACATGTCATTCTGTTTGCCTTTTTGAAGAAATAAAAGCAGGATTCTCAATGTGGAATTGTGTGGCATTATTTTATCTAGGAAGTTTTCTTGTGATACTAATTTCTTTTTTCTCTTTTTAGTCTGCCATTTTCAATTTTCAGAGTCTGTTGACTGTAATCTTGCTGCTTATATGTACCTGTGCTTATATCCGATCCCTGGCACCCAGCATCCTGGACAAAAATAAAACTGGGTATGTTACTTACGACATCTCCTCACCCAAATAAGTTTCTATAGCCATTAAATTTAACTTATCCTAAAAGTCATTACGGAACTTAATCCTACTTGCAATTAAGGTGGTAATGACTTTTTTATATTCTTTGCTCCCTGTTTTTAAAAATCCAAAAACTTTATATTCACGATCTTACTAAATTAAAAAATAAGTCTCAGAAGTGATCTGAAATTTAATCTATTGAAAAATGCATATAAAGGATTTTATTTAACCCACTGAAAACTAAAAAAAAATTGCCTCTCAGTTATACAGCTAAACCCCACTTGTGCAGACATTGTTTTCTGTATTCCACCTTTTTCTGTCCATGCCTATTGTACTTGCTCTTCAGCACTTTATTGAACAGTTGTCTGGAAATTGTCTGTGTAATAAAATCTTTAGAGTTTATGTCACTACAGAATATCCCATTATAGTAGACTAGGATATTTGTACTTTTCCAATGCTGTTGTGAAAATGTTCTTTCAAAGGGAGGCAAGTTGCATGTGGACATCTCTGCCCCTCCTTGCTTTGGGGGTAGAATGTATCCATAACATGCTACATTAATAAAGGAGTTCTCAGGGCTGCCAACCTTACAGTAGAGGTTGAGTGGTAGTATATTTCTCCTACATAAGAAAGATGCCTATTAATACCTTTCAAGGTCTAAATTAATAGCTAACTGAAATCTTTTTGAAAATCTTTGTTTCTACTTACACGTGTTAAGCACCATTTTATTTTGATTTGCATATTAGTATTCTATATAAATTTCCCACATGCTCTGTCCTTTATTACAATGACATGTTTTTTATGCTATGCATCATAAACTTTTCTTTCATTACACATTCTTAGGGGGTATTTAGTCAGATTGGATCAAACGAGTTCTCAGTGACTTCATTAGTTAGAATAAGTTCACTTTTGCTATTTCAGATAATACATGTGCAACTTAGCAGCTGCTTTTGTCTCTTTCCTAGTTTTATATCCCTAATAGCATTGATCTGCAGGTTCTCTTAACTGATAGATAGCCATGGAAACCAGACAGCTTAAATAATATTGGCTTTAGCAACTAATAGTGCCTAGTTTTTTTTAAATAAGTACCATGGAGGATATTACAGAAATACTAGGTCTCAGAATATGTCAAAAAAGCTTAAGTGGTACTAGTCAGTTTCTGAGTTGCCGTTAGGATTTTTGATTCATTTAAAAACTTTGAATATGCTGTCGTGCCAATTTCCTGAATTATATTATTTTTAGAATATGAACCCTTGACAGGCCTCTCTGTATAATCCACTCCTGTGCTCCTCTCCTTGAAGATGGACGCTATTTTTAAGAGAGAAAGGACTGAACTTAAGCATTGTCTGGCCATTATGTTGGTTCATATTACTTTTGTAAATGTGTTTGGCTATATAGTCTCTGTTCCTGTAGTAAAATTATTTTAGCTCTGGAAATAGAATGTCTGTACTTTGAAATAAACTTGTGTTTTTGTTCATTCCATTTAATCTGAACTGAAGACTTGGTCTTAATTAAATAGGTATTTTCCTCCACTCCTAACTATTCTGGTAGAACGATTCAGTAGCCAAACATTTCTTGGGGATGGCAATGTTAATACAAATTTACTTGAAATATAAGTGTCTATGATTTTGTTGAGCCAGTCCTAATATGAGCAACAAATCATGTTGATTTCTCTGAATGTGTAGCCGTGTGCAGTACCCCTTACGATTCTAGTCTTTTATCAAATGGGCAAAAGAGTATCAAAAGGTTGTCTTTATATTTTTAGATATATCAGCTCAGTATGACTGATTGATTTTTTCTAAAGCTGTGAACTCACACTTAGTTTCTCCTAACTAGGAAACTTTTTTCTTATATTAACACGGTCACTCATTTTTCTATTTCTACTACCAAGTGACACAGATAAATAAATAAATAAATAGGATACTGTTACTATAGTTCATGATTATAGATTATTTAAATATATGACTACGTGCTATAAATTTTTACTATGATCCCAAAATTCATCCAAAGCTGTATTCACGTATCATTTTCCAAAATTAACATTTAATCAGTTCAGCATGTAAACTTTTTGCTTTTGAAGATAGTAAGATAGATAGTAAAGCAGTCAAAGTTCCCTGAACGCAATAAACCTTTATGAAAAATTTTGCTACTCACATTAATGTGACCTGCTTTTGACCAATGTACCACATATATTCCATTTATTGGTAGTCGATGTCCTATTGTGTCTTATGTTCATGCATGGCTCAACATGGAACAGGCAGGTTTCAGATTTGAAGCAAAGCTTTAAAAGTTAAAACGGCAGTGTACAGTTAATTTTCTGTATGATATGGACATAAGGATGTCTTTCCCAGTAGTCAATAGCCACCTTTTTCCTTTTTCATTCTTTACAGACTGTTGGGAATATTTTGGAAGTGCGCCAGAATTGGTAAGTGTCCACAGTTTTCCTCCATTTCTCCATCTTTAAATTGTCAACCAATTCCTTTCTGTCAGATTAGCACAAACCAAATGTCAGCTTCAAATAGACATTATCTCCCAGAGATTTCAGTGTACTTCTGAAAGATTACATTGTCTTTCCTCTGTAGTCTTTGTCGTGCCTTATTCTCTCTTACAGAGATACCCATGAAAATCTTTGTTTTTCAAGAAGTACTGCTGACCTTGAACTAATGAAAGCACAGGTGTAGCCTAGATAAGTGGTGATTAATCAGGGGCCATTGGTCAGAGTCTAAAGAAAGTTTTGATTATCAAAGCTAGAGTTGGGAGCATACAGTGAGTTCAGGTCAGAGCTGTTGCCAAATATCCTAGGGTGCTCAGGGCAACTCCCACAGTCGAATCATCTGGGCCAAGATGGCAACAGTGTCTATAGTTAAGGAGGCCTGGCCTGAATTTACAGGAATTGACAGAGATTTGTAATGTGACGTAGCTGGCACTCACTAGTCCACAGCAGCTGCAAGCCCTGAAATCACAGAAGAGATCTTAATCACTTCATAAAGAAGCAGGAAGGGAAAGGTAGAGACTAAAGAATGCCCTAGACAGTCAATGCTAACAGCTAATGCTAAGTATGAACACAGTGTCTAGCTGCACTGCATGCTCAGAGGCAGAAAAAAAGAACAGTATTGCCCAACAGCAGAGCTCTAGGAGGAAAAGCTCCTCAGGTAAACTAGAGCAAATGCAGATCTGGAGCTACGAGGATGAGGTTCCATCTCAGTCACAGCATTATGTTGCTTAGGGTTAAAGGAAATACTAAGGTATTTTAAATCTGCTTTACGTAATAAATTAGTGTGTACAGTTCCATTCAGTAGCCAACTCGAATGACCTTTTTTATGCATAGTTATTACTTGAAGAGTTTAAGACACCTAGTTTGTAGATACCTTAGTGATTTCCTAAAATACGGCCTGCCTTTTGTTTCATTATGTGTAAGTATTGTGGGGGCTTGGGGTTGTTGCTTTGTTTACTTGGTTGCTTGCTTACTTATTCCCATTTTACTCCTTGACTGAGTGTCCTACGTTAAATGGTTACATTAAAGTGTTCACTCTGCCAATTACATGAATGCATTAGGTTTTTATTTTGGCAAAGTAGCTTAGAAAATGTTGCTGCTAGTATGTCAAGTACACACATCTCTTTTTTTCTTGACACACAATATATCCACAAAGAAAGGATGCAGTGTTAATGGGAAGAACCTAGCCCCACCATCTTATCATGTTACACATCACATTACAGCAACTGTTTCACATCCACTTACACAGACCCAAGGCCAAACGGGAAATACATTCTGACCCAAGTTCAACCAAAGATACTATTTAGCTGTAACACATGGCAGTCTCTTTTAAGAAAATTAAAAACAGGAAAATGAAATCCATATGTAAATTAAAGCATTCTAAGTCAGAGGATAAAGAGAAAAACTTCCTCAGAAATTAATTTTTAGCAGTTGGAAAACTTAAGGTACTGGTTGCTTCCTTTAGGTTTTTAAGAAG
This sequence comes from Dinomys branickii, assembly GCA_004027595.1. Taxonomy (NCBI): domain Eukaryota; kingdom Metazoa; phylum Chordata; class Mammalia; order Rodentia; family Dinomyidae; genus Dinomys; species Dinomys branickii. Next base: position 90,590 of record PVLD010000915.1, on the reverse strand, counting down.
ACTCCTTAACCATGAGAGTGTCCAGCCCTAATAAGGAAGACATGCTTGGTGATGAAATCTGTCTGAAGTGTGCGCACAAATGAGGGCTTTTCTAGTAATGCCTTGCTGTTTCACCTCCAAAGAATTGAGATTGTTTAACATTAAGACCCAATGTATTTTTTAAGTTTAATGATGTTTTTCTCTAGCTGAATTGATGGCATTGTGAAAGCACTTTCTGTCTCTTTCTATTTTCTTTTAACTGGAATGCAGTTCATTAAATGTCCCTGGATTTTTTTTTTTTTTTTAATTTCAGAAAAACAGATGTGTGCTTCTTCATGGGTGTACTATTCTCTATGACTGTCGTCACTGAGCAGACACAAAGCTGTAAACTGATAACACCAGCAGTTTGAACTAAGTTAAAGAAGCCTTGAAAATGACTAGAGAATTGTAGGGAATAAAGATGGTCAGGATTGACATTTTCCAGTGGTCATTAGCTGAACTTAGTAAGGGATATCAGGATCTTATTTCCCAGGAAAGTTTTTCAACATCATCATGGAACATTTGCGAGGGGGTCACGAACCACCTCTACTAGAGGACACCAGATAGACTCCGGGGCTGTTTCTGGACATGTGTTCTTCCATCCTCCTTTTGTGTTACACTCCATGCCTTATGCATTAACACAGCGCCATAATTGCTAAAGCAACAGGTTAGGATGAGTTGAGTTAGCTGACAATCATACATCTCCATGTACAGGACCGTTTCACAAGCCGACTTCAGATCCAGTCATACAAAGGAGAGGCTATACAAGCACACCTTTAGGAGATGCGAACTCTGACTCGCACAGAAGTGGCTGTTTGGAGGTCTGCATTTCTAGCCTAGAGTAATCATATTATACAGGTTGGGCGTCCCTAATCTGAAAATCCAAGTTGCTCAGAAATCTAAAATTTTTGAGCATGGATATGATACTCAAAAAGTTTCAGATGTTCTTAAGGAAGCTTAACCAGTAATTCCATGTAAATATTCCAAAATCTAGAAACTTTTGAAATCTGAAATAACTATCCCGAGAACTTTGGATAAGAGATACTCAGCATATAGATGACTTAATACTATAACTCAGAAATATTTTTTTGCCACAGTGTTCCTTGAGCATTTTATTTAAGGTCCATTTTGTAAGTGCAGTTACTGATCATCCTGCCTGTTTTCACCCATGAGTGCTTCCTCTCCCTTGTCCTCCTGAGTGGCATAAATGCTACTAATATTGAAAAAATATAGCTAAGTATTGAGTGTTGGATTATTTTGTCCAGTAGAAGCTTCCTTTATGGGAAGAGGATAAGTGCTTTTGTATATTTTGAGTTGTTGGAGACCCTTTCCCTTGGATCTCTGTCCTGCTTGCTTCTTTGCATATTTTTTTGTCTGAGCTTAACACAATGGCACTTTTAGTTTTTCTAAATACCTAAAAGGAGGTGCTCTCAGAAGTAAATCAGTGTAGTTCACTCCATCCTGTTTCGAACATGGTTTTTGATTGCTTCTAGTTCTTTGTTTCCTTTCTTGCTCCCAGTTGGTGTGCCTCATAGACCAGACCTTTACCCTTCAGTGTGTTTCCCCATCCCATAGTAATAACCTTATCTCCCTGGTAGTCACTTGTCAATCAAGATGAATATCTCTTCATCCCCAGGTGAACGCAAGAGTCCTTACGTTGCAGTGTGCTGTGTAGTGATGGCCTTCAGCATCCTTTTCATACAGTAGCCTGAGGAAATGCCAGCGCTCTATCGCAGGAGGATCTCAGCATGAACAAGGACTTACTTGCAGAAAATAATGGAAACTGTGGTTAACCCTTTTATCTCTGAACACTGAGTGAGATAAATATCCAGATGCTGTTCTCTCTTTTATGTTACTGGACCAATGTTCTATATAAATAATTAAGATGTGAGCATTTAATATGGAAAGAGTTCAGTAGTTTCTAGCAGGTAACCTTGGTACTGTCACTACAATATCGCATTCTATACATGTTACTGTGTCATGTTGGATACCGCTTTTAGTAAGGTATCTTTAAGCAACAAAATCAGTAAATTACTCAAGTTCCTTTCATTGTGATTTGGAATCTTACTCTTTATAGAATGAACCTCTTTTTCAACTAGCCTTTTTATTAAGAAAAAGTGGTTTCATTTTGTCTTGTTATGCATTCGTATTGAATGATGCTCTTCCTCGGGCCACACCATTTTCATCATTAACCAGAGTACCTCTACTTTTAGCAAATTCTGTAACTCATTACAGACGATTGTAATATTTATGCAATTCTTAAAGGAGGAAGATAAATGAGATGTGACTTAAAAGTAGTACAGGGAAAATGTCTGTTTAACAGAAGAGAGTTTGGACTAGCCAGCTGACATCATAGCCTCTAACGCCTCCGGCCAAGTGTGGACCCAGGTTGTCAATGTGAAGCTGAATGGTTAGCTGCATTCTCTGAAAGAGACAGCATTTTCAGAATGAAAGCAAAATGGAACCATTATAGAACAAGATCCTGTATTTGGTTTTCATTCTTCATAATGTCAGGTCTTCAAAATACAACACTTACTTTAATTGCCCCAAAACAAACTAAATTTTTGTTTTATTTTTTTTAATAGAGCACTTTAAAACTAGTTTATGTCATCAACTTGAACTGGAATTTCTCATATGACTTTGGGTGGTAAAAGTGCCTCAGGCCTGCCTGGGATAACATATACGTCTCTGAGTTTTGGTAGGGGAGGCCCAGCAGATTTTCCTCTAAATGAAAAGTCTGGGAATGTGACTTCTGACTGTTTCAATAGAGTTCTTAAAAGTTTATAATTAACATTTCTTAAGATTTAACTGAAATTCAGTTACTATTTCAGAGCTATGAGGAAATTAAATCTTCACTAAAAATTAAACATTACAGGTAGTATTTATTGCATATTGTTCTCAAAGTTCTTAGGAAGATAAAAGGAAGAAATATCTATCATAGCACTTTTTGTAGAAAGTATAAATTGGAAGCTACCAATCTTTCAAGCCATTTTTGACATGTCTGTGGCAAGTAAAAAGTATATTTTACTTCGGACACAAGTCAGGTTCTGATGATTGCCCTTGCACTCACCTGCTCTGGAGCTGTACATCAGGCCGAGGACTTTCAGAGTATCCCAGCATAGGCCTCTTGTCAGCTTTCAGATGCAGTTTACCACCTGTCCGGGTGGCCATCTGTGGTCCAGCTCTGCCGCCAACTGGACTTCATAGAAACTTTGTGAACTGCTTTCATATATGCTAATACAAAACCGACATGGTGAGAGTCTAGGGAATCCGTTCCATGACATTTCTTTAATTTGGCATTTCAGAGAAGGTAGGTAGGAAGCAGAGGAAGAAACCCTTCCTCTCGAAAATTCATGATAACGCATAAAACATTGTACTGTGTATAGATGCTAAACAGAGCAGGCTGCAACTTATATCCAACTCCATCTGACCTTTGGAAACACAAGCTCTTTGGAAGGTGGGGGAAAGACAGATACTGCAAAGATAAGCAGTCAGTGTCTTCTTTAATCTGTTTTTGCTGAAGAGTTACTCCTGCATCCTGCTCTTTACCTTAAATGGCAGGGTAGGTGGTTTCAAGTCCACAGACTTTTCAGATGTTCATCCCATGATGGTGAGGACGGAGTCGGGTATGGAAGGGATTAAAGGTCAGCTTAGGCGTCAGGTGCTTTGTCTGCCTCTGCTTCTGTCATGTAGATTTGCCACAAGACTTACAGGGAGGGTGAACACGGAAGTCCATCACTTCTGGTTTAAATGCTTGCGTCAGCCTCCTTTCTGCCTCTCTTGGGATTGGTTCTGTGCTGCTGTTTAGTCCCTGACAAGCTTCACTGTGCCAGAGGCAGGGCCACATCTTCCAGCCTTCACAGACATCCAGGCAAAAGACTAGCAGTGTCCTGTTAATGCCAGGCACTATCCTGAATGCTCATACATGATCAAAGTAGCTTTTCCTTTAGGGTAATAGTAATATATAATTTATCATAGATGTCTTCATCTTAATAATAAGGTGATTAGTGTAACCCTAAGACAAAATAGAGGGCTGAATGAACTTTCCTAGTTTAAAAGTCAAAAATGAACTCTCCCTCCTTTTGTAAGAAAAAGTTTAAGACTTGTGAATAAATATTTATATTTCTTTCAAAAGCATTGATAGAATGCCTATGGTGTATTCCCCAAAACAGACAAGTACAGTTTCTCCCATGTAAGCATATTAAAGTTGACAGAGATGAAGTTGTATGTACACACTACAGTGTGTTAGTAGTTACTTAAGATAATCCCAGGACTCCACAGGAAAGTAAAGAAGGCTGACAGTTCAGTCTGGGTGGGAACTTGCTTCTGAAAGAGCAGTGGATATGCTGACCTTGAGCATTGTGCAGAAACAGTGATATGTTGAGGACTACAAGCGCCAAGCTTGTGCTGCTTGCAGAATGTTAAGGTGTGAGGCAAAAAAGTGTGTGAAGGATAGACCCTAGACGATCTTGCATTTTTCTCTTTCCTACCACTACTGCCTACCTCAGAATGGAACTTGAGTATGTTTTTCATCCTGCCCAACGTAAAACCCCTTCAGGAAGAAACAGAGCCCCGGTACCATGTACAGATAAGGCTGAACACCTCCGTGTCCCCTCAGTTTGGACCAGAAGCACAGTGTTACATTGCCCAGAGTTGGTCTAGATGTCCCACAAGATAGGCACTACCCAGCCAGGCTCTTGGGCAGCTGCTGCTCCACACCACAGGCAGGCCCAGTGGTCACATCGCACATTGCACAAGAGGCTCAGGGATTCACTCTGCATATTTTCAGTTAGCCTGTTAGCGTATTTTCTGCTTTCTTCCCTAGCAAGCTGAAAGCAAGAGTGGATGATTCTCAGGAACCACTCGCCACGTTGACATCCACCCAGAAACAACTGCGGCGTACACAGTTGACCATGAGTGCACCATGAGTGTCACACAGCCTTGTCATTCCAAAGCAGAAGTCACCACTAACTTCTGAAAAATAGATTCATAGTCGTTATTTCTGCACTGCCTTCCAGTGGTTTCTTTTATTTAACCCCAAACTAATCCCAAAGTATTCTGAAATCCCACTGCAATATCAGAACAAGGAGGAGATGGAAACACATTTCCCGTGATTTTGAGTATGGAGGTGATAATCCTACCCTCTAGATTGGTTCCTCTGTGTGGTGTGTAACAAAGGAAGATGAAAACGTGGGAGCCACCTTCTGTTGTCTTATTGCCACGTGAGCAAAAGCAGTTTTTAGAGGTTAAAACTTGAAATTTTCATCTACTAAGAAGTGAAGTGGAAATTGAGAAATTTTCTGATCCTTTCACCTAAATTTTAACTAATGGATTGTCAAGTAGTATTTTTGGGGGGTGATGTTGCTTGCTGTGCTTATTCATTTATTTATTTATTATGACTTAAAGCTGTTGATTCTATCATGGTTTTCTTTTTCTTTCAAACACCTGATGACTCAGTGGTTTACTTGAGATGTGAAGCCTTTAGTTCACTGAAAGGTGATCAAAATCTAATTCAGAATGAAAGTGACAATTGTTCATTATTGACAGTTTATCCTCTGTTCTCAACTGTGAGCCTTCCAGTATTCAAATATTCTGCAAATTGCTATTATTCTTGGGCAAAACCTGTGTGAAGTGTGCACACCAGTCAAGAAAGTTAGCTAGTTTATACTGTGAAAAATCTGAAAAAGTTTGTGCCTTGATTTGAGATACATGGTCTTCCTACTGTTACCTTCCCAGAATTGAATCCACATGAACCTGTGTTACACCTATTAGAAAGATTTTGCCTAACAAAGTAGATCACAGCTGTAGCGTGTAGTTAATTTAAACTCAGAAGACATGAGGTGTGAATAGGACAATGATGTTTTCTCCCTTCCCTTCGCTACACGCTGCAGACCTTCCCACCGCTGCACTGGAACCACCCACTGACAGAAGGCTGGTTTCTAGCTCATGTCAAAAGAACCCACACTGGCTTACTTTCTGGACCATGGAACTTATCCAAGAAAGCAAAATCTTTTCATTTCAGAGGATTTACATTATATCCTTGACCAAAACAGTTTTCAAAGGAAGAAAAAGTGAAAAATGTAAATACTTGAAATAAGTTGCTTTACATACTTTATGGAGGATGAAGACACAGGGACCAAGTTGTATCCAGATGCTACTATTGGGACTTTATTATACAAGGAAGGTAGCCTGGGAGCAAATGTGTGGGGACCTAGATCTTGTTTCCAAAGGCCTCAAACCTGGAATTTATCAGCCACTTTCAACATATTCGATCAGCTTCTCATTTAAGCTACTAAAAAAATATTAATGTGCAGATACTAAACTGTTTCCAAACAGATAAGGAGACCCTTAAGGCATAATGCATTTGAAGAAGGCCAGTATAAAAAAAAAAAGAATCATTAGTATCCAAATGTTAAAGTGATCCTCAAGATCATTCAGGATAACACCAAAAGATTTGATCTTGGAAGTTGTGAAAATACTGAGAACATCTCTACAGTATTAACTAAGGCTCCTAAAGAGCATGAGGAAAATACAGTGACAATTCTGAACCCACAGTGCTAGTTGGCTTTATTTTTTTTCAATATTTCTAGCACACCTACCCTCAAAAAAGTCTGAATCTGTTAACCCATGACAGAAATTTGACATAGACTATGAGATGGTCAGGGCCAGGGATGTTGCTCAGCAGCACAGTGCCTGCCTTGCAAGCGCGAGGTCATGAGTTTGATTCCCAGTACCAAAAACAAAACTGAATTTGAGATGGTCCCTGAATCTGTGCAATTACTTTGACCTGTCATAAAGAACAGAAATATGGGTGGAGATCAGGGCAATCATTTGGCCCTCCAAAGAATGGGAAGTTAATTGTACCTCTGACTCATTAGATAGAGTCCTTATCTTCCATTCCATTCTCACATGAATCCTTTCATTTGAGAACTGGCCAGAGAGTGCTAGGTCAGGGTACTCAATGTGCATCAAGACAGATACAGCTGTGCAGCATAGATTTGATGAGCACATGCAACTAGTAAGAACTCAAGAAAGAAACCTGAGGAATGATTATGTAGGATTGTCAGAGAAGTTCGATCTGAGTTGAGGGTTAGGATAAGACCATTTGCAGAGAAAGAGCATGAGTAGAACGCAGAGTATTCAAAGACCCAGAGAGAGGGAAGACCTGAGACTTAAATGATGGGAAAAGTGATCAAAAACTAACAATGAATACGCTGAGTGAGGCAAAGAATGGCGTAAGTTGGAAAGAGTAAATGAGCCAGGGTATTAAGGGCTTCGTGCCACAGAAAATGGTGACTGACTCATGCAGAGGATTGGCCTTACACAACTGTGGGAACTGATATCGTCTGTGAGACCACTGTGTGTCTTGGGAGCTGATATTTGCAGGATAGCTTTACAAGAAAGGAAGGGTAAAATCTTCAGGGTAGGCCGGAACCTGTTCTGGTCGTGATACTGTAGGTATGCTGCAGAAGGGAGAGACTGCCCTGTTTCTGTCCCAGGACCCAGGCTGTAGGATCCCAAGGAAAGTAGTTACTGAATGTGCATCCACCAGCTCAAGCCAACCAAGGTTTGTCAGCAGAGCCATGGTGTTACATAAAAGCTACAAAATGCTGCTGCTTCCCCTCTGCTCAGCAGACTTCACTCACAATTCTTTCCTGTGGTCCACACTAATCAGAACATTACAGGGAAGGGAGTTCTAGGAAATGTGGGCCAGCCTGTCCAAGTTGACACATTACAAAGTCATCATGTATTTCCTGGTGATCCTTCAGCCTGGATTTCCTGCCAAGCAGCAACTCAAATTATTGCAAACAGAATTCTTCACCTTCTTTCATCCCAAAACTTTCTTATCTAAACCCTTATGTCTCTCTGGTCAGTCTGCAGTCTAGTTCTGCTTTACCTCTGCAGAGCCCACCCTGGGTGTGTGAGTTCAAGCCCACCACAGTTACACTGTCTCTCACGTTGTTGTCATATTTAGTTTGATGTAAGCCTCCTGGAACTCAAGAAGTACAGAAAGGGCATTTGCCCAAAAGCACATAGAGGGGGATGAGTTCTGTTGGAGGAGCTAGCATGCTGTTATCATTACTTAAACCAAGAAAAACACTGCAGACAAGATGAAAGATCTAATAAAAATGTGCTCTTATTCCTGATTCTAAAACTTTTAACAGCTGGGCTTTCCCATGTGGAATCGTTACATAAATAACTCAGCCAGGAAACAGAGGGGCTGTGAAGAAGTCCAACGTAATGATAGATGCTGTTGGACACTGTGCGCATCACACCCAGTGGAGTTATAAGGAAAGAAGTCACTGGGAGGGTCCGGTGAGATGGTGCAGGCGCATGAGACCAGGTGACTGCAAAACCTTGCAATTACCTAAGTTATGTATCACCAGTTCTCCCACAGAAGTCATCTTTCCACTTAAGTATATTAACACCCCCAAATCTGTCCCACAGGGCCCTTTCCTGCTCCGTCTACATTTGTCATCTTTTAGCTAGTCATCGAAATCCTCTTGGAAAATAAACTTGTAAAGCTTTGTAACTGAAATAACTCATTTCTCATGTTTAATTTTTAAGGAAACAAATGTCACTGAGAACAACATATTTAGTGTTCACATAATTTAGGCAAAGCTCAGACTGCATTTTCTCCTCCCACTTTCTCCTTTCAATGAAGTATATATAGCCACAGTTAGGACATGAATGCCAAAGGGCATTATGAGAACAGAACAGAACTCAAGCCTGGGAAAATGAATGTAGTTCTGATTCTGTTTGCATGAAGGGAGAGTGGTAGGGAGTATCCACAAACTGTATGGTAGGTACAGAATTTGCAGGCAACTATCATCTCCCCAGGTTTGGGCTAAAAGATCTCTAAAAACACTCCAGCTCCGAAATTCAATGGCTGTCCTGTTTATAGTACTCGTCTGGTGATCCCCACTTAGCAATTCTCAGCAGTTACTGAAACATAGACAAAGAGCTCTTAGAAAGTGGAAAGTCATTCTTTTTTCTAGGTATGTTCTTAGAAATCTTACGGTGTGAATCAATTGCAGAAATTATGTGATGGCTCTATGTATTCTTTCTGAAGAGTTACAGCAGTACACCAGCAGTTATCTTGGTAGGAAACATTCATAGAGTAAGTATTTATTATTCCTTTCTTGATCTGATTCTTAGGTTAACCTCATTTATCTAGGAATATCAGCAAGTGTCAACTCATCCACTGGCCACACAGAGAAAGGTCTGTAATTACTTGAAACAAAATGAATAAACAGAAGGAGAGTTACCTCTAGGCCCTTGATTACTCATTGCCCCCATTTTTGCCCACCGTGTGGTTTTATTTGCTGTGGCCTGAGGCAGCATGCACACATAGCTGCCCCTGAACTATGATCACCATAGCATAATATGAGTCGCTAAGCAAGAGGTCCTTCCTAGTTTGCTCTACTACAAGAGACCTTGTGCTCAAGACATGGTGTAATTAAGAGCCCTTCAGAATCACACTCTGAATTAGGAGACAAACTTCCATGACACTTAGTCTCATAACTAAAAATGATTTTTTTCTCATGATAAAACTAAAATTATTATAGAAAATATACAAAGTATATGCAAAAAGAAACAACAGATGCCCGGTAGCCCAATGTTAATGAGTCGTTAAACTTTTTCACACGATGAAATAAAATAGCATGTACTAGTTTTAATGCCACCCCATGTAACAAGATAATCGTGAACATCTTTGCACAATTTAGAGATTTTTGCCCTTAAACTATTTTTAAAATAATTGGAGAGCATCCCGCTGTAGAATACAATACGACTTGCTTCATCAGTAGTCTGTTCCTGGTTGCTTAAATTGTTTCCACTGAGGAAATGAGTAGCATAAACAGTGGCCTCTAGAGATTAATGTATATCACACACATACTCAAGGTGAAAGGGTATCAGAAACTTCCACTTAAAACTGTATAAGCAGAACTTACGTTCAGGAAAAGTTAAGAGATGTGGACAAAAGATTTGACTGCTTCTCATTATTTCAAGGCCCCTTACAAATATATCCCCACTTCACCTCTCCTACAACCTGAAATCACACTTCTAAAAAGATTAACATTTATATCTTGTAACCCTTTAGTAGAGCGAGTAAACCTGTTTTAGGCAATTCTCTGCCTTTACTCTGGGTCCTTAGATGAGGTTCTTGCAGTCATTGGCTGCTGGATGTGTGTCAGTCCAGTTCTTTTCGATGTTGCAGGACAATGGACAAAGTGGAGAAGGGCAACTATTTTTACAGTGTGGAAACTAATGGTCCCCAGGCTGGAAAAATAATTAGGCATTCAGAAGTCTTAGAAGCAGAGTCAGGAGCTCGGAAAGTGAGCCAGGGCTGTGGGTGTACCCTGGGCCATGTAGATGACAGAGCAACCCTGGATACGGCAGCCTGAAGGCACTGTGGATGTCTGTTTTAGAGCCTTTGCTGCCCACCTACACTTGCCTAGAGTCCTGGGGCCCGAGCTCCATTCTAATAATGGGAATTAGGAGGGAATTGCTTTACAGGAGTTTTGCAATATTCTTTTTTTTTTTTTTTTTTTTTTTTTTGCGGTACTGGGGATTGAACTCAGGACCCTGCGCTTGCTAGGCAGGCGCTTATTCCACTGAGCTATATCCCCAGCCCTTTTACAGGACTTTTGATAGCATTCACTTTTTTAATTCTGCAAAATGGAGTATTTACACAACCATTAAATTACATCAGGAAACAAATTTTTTGCATAAAATGATTCACCCAATTAAATTCTAAAATCATGTAATATACTTTTTAGACTGCAATTCCTTAGTGTTAGAATTTTTCCTGTATGTGTATGGATATATATTCATACACATGCACAAGAAAAAAACTATAAACATGCATACCAATATGTTTACTACATAGTGATTTTACCCAGTGTGTGGAAGTAACTGATTTCTTTCTTTTATTTTTATACCTGTATTTTCATGGTATATGGCAAGCTAGTACGTTTGAATTTCACGTTTTACTTTTTTATATACACATGCTTGATATTTTCAAACCGTCAGATGTATAACAACTTGCTTTACTGGTTTGTCCTCTGTTTTGTTCCCATGAGAATATGAAGTCGTTATTTTTTCTAAGTTTGTTGCTCTGTCTCCTTTCTACTTTCCCTCACACTCACTTTCTCAAACTAGATGTTTCCTGTGAATTAAGTCTTTAAAGAGCAATCACTCCTCATTTGCGTTGGGAGATCCTGAATGTGAGCACTGTTTAGTAAACTTCCATCTATCATATAAATTCTTAATTCTTTGAAGAAGCACAAATGGACTGGATTTACCTCTAATGTGCTAACTTCAAGCATTTTCAACCATCAGGGAAGCAAATCATTTACATTTAGAGCTGACAAGAAACAGACTTATCTTCAAAATATATGCATTAAGAATAGTCTGCCAAGGGTTTTATGTAAAGGCAAAAGATAATAAACTTAAAATGTATATACTAGTCAATGAAAGTTTTACAAATACAACAGAGTGATCCAATTCCCAGAAATACGTTTCATTAAATAACAATGCCAAGTAAATTTATTTTTTGAGTGATGAAACCCAATTCTCTTCTACCTATCTTAAATGAAATGCATCTATCAGGAGTTACATGGCACAAAAATTTCAACTTTATAAATTTCCCAGACTTACTGGTGTATAACAATAATAGCCAACATGTCTCCATTCACATTAAAATCCTGGAAAATCTGGCATTTATTATACCATCCAATCCTCACTTTGAAACTTTGGAAAAACAAGCTTTTACAAGAAATAGGACCATCCCCAAGAAAGAGAGAAAGGAAACAGGAAGGAAGGGAGGAAACGAGGGAGGGAGGGAGGAAGAAGTAAAAAGAAAAAAGAAAGCTAGTAAGAAAAGGAGCAAATCTGTACCGAATTGTTTTACGGTAGTTAAATTTGGCTTTGAACATTTAGAAATGTTCTTTAAATGATGTTGATTACTGAAATAAGGTTTATAAATGGCACGCTGAAGAAGTATATGCAGTAGGATGGTTGCCTATGCCATAAAATCTTGTTTATTTAATGATTTGTTCCCTCTCCACAGTAGGTCTCAGCATATCAGAAGGTATCCAAAAATGAACAGTTAGATAATGAACAGCAGTGCCAGTGAGACAGTTTATTAGTTTAGAAATTATAAAGAGCACAGTTCGTTGGAAACTTGGGCATTCATTTTGAATCATAGTCTACTTACCTGTCCCATTTTTCAAAAGCTGTATGTGATCACAGAAACCAGGGACAGTCCTCAGAGGCATGAGCAGAAGAGCTGCCAGCACTACAGAGAAATCCTGCACTGCCCACTGCCACCAGAGCTGTGGACCTAATGACTGATGTCTCCGCTGTCTCTGCCATTGGAAGCTAGGTGTCCATCTGTCACTCTCCACTTGTCCCTACCCTCTAATGGAAGGTAAAGGTGGTCCACCAAGGGCTGTTATTAGTAAATAACAGACACTGACCCAGGCTACATCGTGTAGGAAATAAACTTGTGAAAGTGTACCTTTTGCCTCATAGAGCATCCTGGAAATTCTGTAAAACAGAAAAAGCTGGGTAAACCACAACCCAAGCCATGTTCATGCCACTGTGCCCATTGGACTAACACTGGACCTTGTCACTGTTACTCTACTGCTTGTCCCTGAATGTGGAATCTCTACATATGAAATAAATTCTGCTCCATCTGCATCCCTATTCCAAAAGCTGCTGACTCAAAGTCCCAAGATTGAGAGTATCAGTCGCTTGTTGCCACATTACTGCTGCAAAACAAAACCATCCCCAAATCAGGACTTCAAACCACAACCATTTAGTCTTACCACTGGGTGTCAGTGAGTTAAGTGTTGGTTAGTTTATCAAAACTGACTGTTTCCAAACTTTAGGGTGTGTCCAGTCTGAATGCCAGTCTCCTCTTGAATACGTGTTGCCTGACATTTTTTCCTCACAGTGATGGCAGAAGTTCAGCATGGCAGGACATCACATCTCAACATCCCACTGGCAAAAGAAAGTCATGACAAGTCCAAAGTCATATGGAAAACATCCCCCTTCTAGTACAAAGAGCTGTGAAATCATATGCAAAAGTCCTGAGCACCAGATGGGGTGAAAAATTTGGACTGACACTTTAATTCATTCCAGTGTCAATTCTTTACTGGTCAAGTTCAAATCTTGTGATGGACCCCCTAGCTTCCAAACAGCAAGGAGAACATTTCTGGTACATTCTATTTCTACAGTGGGCAAAGGGCCTTATTTTGTACCAGCATTCACAGAGCAGCAAAGTCCTCATATACAAGAAAGGATTCAAATGCAGAAGAGGTGGTAAAGGAACAGATTTGCACCCAGGGTGCCTAATCATTGCATTTCCTCATCTTCAATGAACTTGGGCAGGCAATAAAGCAGTTGCATACTTAAAAAGTGGAAATTAATCAGAGTAGGGATTTGGAGGCTTGGACTACAGAGTAGAAAGGATGGAAGCATCATATTCTCCAAAATAATGATGTGATGGTCATACGTGTACAGCTTTTGTCCTGCCTATACACAAGACTCCTGAGTCAAGATTTACTGGAAGCAAGTGCACGTGAACTGGGGGGAACGTGACACTCCCACAGTACTTACGAAGGTGTTCGATCCCTACCATACACACATCACAGGAGCAAAAATGACATGCCCTCAAAAACACGCCATGAAATTCTCCTACCAAATGCCACTTTATTTTCTGCTTAAGCATTTTAACAATTGCACCTTGACTCATTTGTAGGCACAAAAAAAGAACTTTGAGGCAAATGTTGCCAGATTCTACCGACTCTTAAATTTTGTAACTTCTAGATGTGATGAAGCTGGGGTATGTGCTGGGTGCAGTGTCTACAGTGAACATGAATGGCATGACTTGGTGAAAATGGGAAAATAGAGATATGAAGGTAGCTGCTCCCTCGGGAGCCAGAGGGGCAAGGTTGGGTTGGTGCACTGCTGTGCTCCAGAACAGAGAAGCTGCCATGCTCCTGTTGCTCTTCTTTTTTACAGGGCAAGTATGGAAACAGCCTATCTTAATCCCTTTCCCTCATTGCTGAGACAAAATACCCAGTGCCCAAAATGAAGGAAGGAAAGGCTTATTTAGCTCACAGTGTGTGTAGGTTTCAGGCTGTAATCAGCTGGCTCCAAGGCAGGATGGGGTGGCACAGGGGCAACAGTCCAAGGTAGCTGAAGACAGCAAAAGCAACAAGAGCAAAAGGGAAAACAAGCCTCTTTCCCTCCTTTCTATTGTATGCAAACTAACCACCCTGGGGATTGGCTCCTTTATACCCATGCCATCTCCATGCCTTCCTCTTCCACAAGCTCAGGATGTTTACAAAGTAAGTACCCTGGCTCCCTGCTGAATTAAACTCCTAAACTTCTCAAGTTAACACAGTGTATCAACCATTACAGTCTACCCCTTATCAGCTTGGCAACCAGACACATTTTTTAAACCAGTTTCCAGATACAAAGGCATGCTTATTCATATCATTTCACAATTTGAACATTATAACAGGATTAATAATCCTTAAGAACCAGTATTAAGTCTACCAACATTGTATTACATTACAACCATAACATTCTGATCCTGACTCCACAATGATTCATGTACATCCCTTTGGCAAAAAGCATTTAGTCCATCTCTAAGAGTTGCCAAAGTCCTAACAATTTCAGCATTGACGAAAAACCCAAGTCTCCTCTAAGATTTAAGGCAAACTCTTAGTTGCAAACTACTGTACAAATGAAAACAAAGTTAAAACACTTGCAACATTCAATGGCACAAGATAAACATTTTCATTCCAAAAGTTAGGAATGGGAATACAAAAGACCAAAGAGGGGCAAACCTGAGACTCTCTACCCTATAATGATCATAAAATCCAGCAGGGCAAACATTAAACCCTTTAGTTCCATGTCTGGTACCTGAGGCAATCTGTGGCAAATTGTGAACTCCAAAGGGCTTTGATGGCACCACCCCTACGGCACTTAGGTGGTTACAGTTCCCACAGCTTCTCTCTTAGACCTGCTTTGCTTCCTCCTTGCAGCTTTTCTTAAATAATCCACATTTCTGGCTTTTCCAAACTTCTGTTGTCTCCACTGCACCTTTGGCTTCTCACTCACAGCTTCACACTCTGCCCTCTTGGAGACACACTGCCTGGCCTCCCATGCCTTCTGAAATTGAAGTGGAAGCCTTTTTAACCTCAGAACTCTTGCCTTCTGCATGCACCTAAAACCAGTACCACATGGATAATGCCAAGGTCTGCTGCCAGCTGGAGCACTCTGAATTGAGTTCTGAGAAACATTTTCTATGCTGTCATTTTGAAATATGGTGCTCTGCAGCTTTCTCCTCAAAGCAAAGTCTTTCACTTTTGCAGTTTTGAGGCTGCAAAGGGTGGAGACTTGCTGCTTCTTTTAGAGCAAGTCTTCTCAGGCCATCTTTTCTACTCTCCTGTTCCTTCTCAGCAATGGAGATCTCAGCTCTATCTTTGAAGTCCACAGCTTTACTGGAGCTTCCCTTCTGGCCAAACTTAGAATGTTTCCAATCATCCTGCTGGGCTCTTTGCCCTTGATTCTCAACATAACCTGGCTAAAAGCCCCCATCAATAGCCATGCCACCACCTCAACATTTGACTGCCTTGAAATTTCTTCTGCCAGATTAAATAGTTTATTGCCCTTACTCTCAGTCTCAGGCAAAGTCTCTGGACATGAGCAAAATGAAGACAAACCTTTTTCCAAGT
Organism: Dinomys branickii; assembly: GCA_004027595.1. Classification (NCBI taxonomy): domain Eukaryota; kingdom Metazoa; phylum Chordata; class Mammalia; order Rodentia; family Dinomyidae; genus Dinomys; species Dinomys branickii. The sequence goes on along the minus strand of PVLD010000915.1, from coordinate 74,817 downwards.
CATAACACACATCTTCTGGAGTCCAGAACCCAGTGCAGTTGGTGGGGAAGAATGTCTTAAACTCTGCTGCCAAAGAAAGATACTTACATTCAAGTTCTTTCATAGATAATTCCTGGAAGCTCCTCCAAGCATCCAGATGTTTCTAGATAAGTCATAGGTTTCTCAGTCTGTAATGAAAAACAACATATAACAGGGAATCAAAGGATGCTTATAATTTTCGCCAACCCCCTCTTGAAAATCCCTCCACTCCCCACATAGTCTTTGATTTGGACTGGAGGAAACCATTCTATTCTGCCACACCAAGAGTTTCATTAAATTAGTGGTAGAGTTATGATCATAGAAATAGTTTAATCTCTCCTTTTATCCTTTACTCCTGAGTGTAATGCTAAATGAAGTGTATCTCCCAAGAGAAAAGAGGAGATATATGAAGTTTTTGATGATTGCTTAAATCAAAGGATTTTTATAAGAACTCTAATTACAGTTACCATTTGAGCACACACAGTGCCAGCAATTGTGTGGAAAATTTCCAAGGCACCATTTCTTAATCCTAGAAAACATCCTCAAAGATTGGTGGGGCTGTTACTCTGTTCAAAGAAGTTGGACCTTAGTAAATTAGGTAACTTATCCATGCTTAAAGCAAAGGGAGAATTGGAACCCATACCTGTCCAGCACCAAACCTCCGTTCTTGCCCCTAAGTCCAGCCTCCATGTCACTAAATCCTGTCATTTTTGAGTGGCCTTCCCCAAAGCTCCAGGTCATCCGCTGATGTCACAGAAGGGCTTTGAGGAGCAGTGTGTGAGTAGCAATGATTTAAATTATGCATAATACTTGTAGCTCAGTCCATTTTGTGATGTTAAACACAATACCTGAGACTCTCTACCCTACAATGATCATAAAATTGATTGGCTTACGGGGCTGGAAAGTCCAAGGCTGAGAGAGGCATCTGATGAGGACTTTTGTACTCTGCCACCATCCCATGGGAGAAGGCAGAAGGGCAATAGCAGGAGGACGCAGAGGAGGTTAGGAGGGGGAGGGGGAGGGGGGCAGGAGGAAGAAAGGAACTGAGGGAAAGAGCTCCAGCTCCCAGCCTGGAGCTGCTTTAGACTGAGAATCAACCCTTTCGTGAGTGGGGAGCCCTAATGACCTAAATATCTCTCATTAGCCCCACCTCACAACAGTAATGCAGTGGGGAGTAAATTTCCATTATTTGATTTTTGAAAGACATTCAGACTAGGAAGGCTATGGTCAAAAACTACAGTGAAAGTTTAAAATAATCTTAAAATTTATTACAGTACAAGACAATTGATCCCTCTCAGAACCCTCCCCCTTCCTTTGAGTACACTGACCCGTCATTCTCACCAGTTTCTGAGGCGGCTCTTCAAGCCTCTCTGTGGGTGCTTTCAGTTGTGTTATCATGATTGCACTGATGTCCTGAATCAGTTCAAAATGTGTAACCATCACGTGACGGTCATTCTGACTTTGTGGTAAAGCTCAGTATTGCACGGTGTCAGATCTGGTGAATAAGGTGGTTAAGGACGCGATATTCTTCCAACACTCCTGTCGTCCTTGGGGAGGGTGCTGGGAAGCCGTGTTCATCACATCTTTATTACACTCATAAAAACATTCACAAAAGGCAACTTCCAGAGCTGCGTCTCAAAGTGGCAAGAATGAGGGGAGCAGCGTGATCCAATTGTGGGGAGGTCTTAAGGGGCATCAACGACACGTCTTTCAATGTAATAATTTTTAAAATTTAAACATTTACCCTATAGTCACACATTATGGCACCTTCATTAAAATGCCTCACTCTTAGAAAATATTTGAAAACCATTAATCTCATCGACTCCTCTCCTTTAACCAATGACCCTATAGTGTTTCAGAGATGTCATTAATAATGTCATTCAGTCTGAAACTACAATACAAAAATCCTGATCTTTCCCTGTTTTTCTTTTTGATTATGCTATAAATCAAATAACTACAATAACTCCACTAGCTCTATTAGCTAGGAAGATTTTAGTTTCAGGTTAGGAAAAAACATTACCCATATTTTTTATTAGTAAAAGAAAGTACATTGACTGAAATAACTGAATAAACCTGCATCACATAATAGATTCCTACATGGCTGGATCCAGAAATTCAATAGGTCTGAAGCCATTTTTACATAGTTTTCCTAAATTTGTTCTCTATTTTTTCTTTTTGTCGCACCCCTATCTTTTCAGTATTAATAGTCAATTCCAGATTTTGTGCCTAACCTTACAGTGCAAAGTAAGAAAGTCTTTACCTTAGCTTCTCATGAAGAACAGGTAAACTCCTTAACGAGCTACCCAAAAAAAATTCTTTCACATTCCATGGACCTGAATGAGATCAACATTCATTCCTAAACCAGTAACCATGATCCAGGGATATCCAATGTGTGCATTAACCTCATTCTTCCAAATCACAAGGCCATAAGCGATGGAAGAAATAATTTCACCAAACTCAGTTTAAAATCAGTTTACCTTTTCCAGGAAAAAAAAAAAGAAAGATATCAATGCTAGAAAGAAAACTAATCGTGTCTACTACAAATAAGAAAGTATATGCTTTAAAAGAGGCTGATGATCTAGAATATCAGGAACAGCACCTTCTGAAATAAGAGTAACCAGAATAGTTTCCAGGAGTCCAGCCATCCTGTTCTCAGAGTGCTAGTGGTAGTGAATTAACTGTTGTTACAGGGGTTCCTAGGGGAAAGAGAGAGGCTATGCCTCCCACTGGGCAGGGGAGGAGCCTGTGGGCCTCCAGCGCACAAAACAGGGATCCACGAACTGTAGTTCCAGGGCCAAATATGGTCCAATGCTAATTCCAATATGACCCACAAGCTCAGATTGGTTTTTATGTTCTTAGATGTTTCAAACATCACAAAGAAAATCTCCTGGCTTGGAAATTATATGAAATTCAAATTTCAGTGCACATAAATAAAATGATCAAAATACAGCCCTAGCCATTTGTCTACATAGTGTCTGTGACTGCTTTGAAATATTTACTGTCTGGTACTTTATAGAAAGAGTTTGCCAATGCTTTCGTGAAGCACTTGGTCCTTGAAGTGTGATTCCCTGATGAACAGCATCATTGCCATCTGGAAAGTGGTTAAAAGTGCTAAGTGTTGGGCTCACTCCAGACTTCAGAAGCAGAAACGCTGGAAGTAGAGTCCAAGAAGCCATGCTTTTAGCAAGACTTCTCGGGGGTTGTGTTTGTTGAGACCCAGCCCTGGTACAGAGGATGTTAACTACTGGTGTAGATGGATTGCAACTCTACCAGGAGGGACATTGAAATATATTTTCTGATTCCAGTGCACAAACCAAAAAGGGTAACCATAGGGCTGGGGATATAGCTCAGTGGAATAAGCGCTTGCCTAGCAAGCGCAGGGTCCTGAGTTCGATCCCCAGTACCGCAAAAAAAAAAAAAAAAAAGGGTAACCATAATAAAAACTGTATGTTATGGTTTATACATTGTGTCAACTTGGGAACTCTAGAGGTTTGGCTGAGTGACTCAGCAGGAAGCTAGGGTGCTTACCTTGTGTACATCCTGAGCCTGTGGAAGAGGAGGTCATGGAGACTGTGTGAGAGGTACACGCCCCCTGGGTGGGGGTGGCCTGTTTAAAATGTAAGAGAATAAAAGAGGCTGCTTGCCTGCCATTCCTCCCTTTTGCTCTGGTTGTTTTGCTGTGCTCGACTGCCATGAACAGTTTGTCCTCTACCATGTGCCACTCTGCCTCTGAGCCAGCCAAGTACGGACTGAAACCTCCACAAACTGTAAGCTGAATAAACCTTTCCTTCCTTCATTTTGGGTGTTGGGTATTTTGTCATAGCAATGAAAGAAAAGTAACCAAGACACTATACTAATAATTGTGATGTTTGTGACATACTTAAGTTGTGTGGCATATTTGGCTTCTTACTCATGATTTAAAGAAAAACCTTACAGTACCTCCATGAAGTCTTATCATCCCCTCAGTGAACCAAGGTTTTCAACAGCTGAAGAGCTGGTCACCTGTCAGCACACAGCAGCTCCAGGTGGAGACCTAGAAGGTCTCAACACCAGGGCCAGACTTTCCTGTAGCTCTGGATTCTGTATGCCAGATGATCCAAGTGTTGCTAAAGAAAAAAAGCCAGGCATGAATGTCATCAATGTTAGGTCGGTGAGTATGGTTATATAAAACAACTCCTTTCTGTTCTTGCCAGGGAAGTTAATTCCAATTATACCAGACATGTGGCTTTTCAGTAAGCAGTTCTAGGTGAAACTCTTATGCCACTGGTGGCCGTCTACTCTGCATTCTATCTCATCACCTTTGTACATTTCACATAAACTTTAAAAGCAAGACTGCCTCTTTTCCCTTTTTCTTTTCAGGTTATAGGAAACCTTTCACCCTTTTTGTAAACTACTGGTTGAATATCCTTAATGTGAATGTTGTAAATCTAAAATGTTCCAAAATCTGAACTATTTTGAGCACCAGCACAATGTCACAAGTTGAAAATATCCACTGACCTCACACAGTGGGTCACAGCCCTATACAGTCACACTAAAAATATTGTAAAATTATCTTCAGGGTACGTGTACAACGTGTATATGAACCATAAATGGATTTTGTGCTTAGGCTGGAGTTTCATCTCAAAAATACCCCATTATGTGTATGCAAATATTTGAAAACATGGAAATATCTGAATTCCAAAACATTTTCCATCCTAATCACTTTGAATAAGGGATACTTATCATATATTTAAAGTGTAATTGCTTATGTTTTGTTTTCCACATGATTCCCATGATCATTTCTATTGGTTGGCTCTTCCCTGATGACAAGTGTCATTTTGCTTTTCTCTTTGGGTAAAGTAGGAACAGGAGAACAAAGGAAAACAGACTCTACGGTACTGCCAGGTATGAAATCTAGGCAAAAAGACACTGAAGAACAGGAATTTCACCTTTATATGCTAGAAAAACAGAAACATGCTGAGATAGTACACTTCAAATACACAATATGAATTTTTTTTTCTGAGACAGGTTCTCACTATGTAACCCTTAATCTGATAAGACACAACTACAGACAGTCAGAAAAGAGGCTTTCCTTGAACTTAGTACAATCCTCCTGCCTCGGCCTCCTGAGTGCTGGGATTACAGGCATATGCCACTACCACACTCCACTTGTTTCTTTTTGCAAGAATCTTTTTGGTTTATGTCTTGTGCTGAGTAACTGCTTTGAAGGTACAGTGTGATAACTATTGTTATTCTCTTATTATTTGGTTATGAAATTTTATTTTTTCATAAAATGAAGAAGCACTTCTAGATTATTTATGGGTTCCTAGGGTTTTTTCCTTTTCAGAAATTCTAAGTGGATGTAGTTCCATTTTTTTAATTGTGTTAATTCATCATCAGAGATGGCTCATCCCATAGTGAACCCACTGAATTCTGGAGAATAAAGACAGGTGACCTTGGCAGACAGCCACTGAAATGCACTTCTTGATGGCCCTGGCACTGATCATTTTTAGAGTATTTTGTATTTTAAATTTCTATAACATTTAAAACTTCTTAAGAGATGGTTAATTTGAAATAATTGGTGTGAAAAGGAAAGAAACTGCTCAAAAGGAAAGAACTGGGATGAGGGAGAGAAGAAAAGAGAGAAAGGAAGGCAAATTTTATATAAATATACTCAAGATAGCTAAGATAATTTCACTACTAATTTCTATTGGTTTATCAAAAGAACAACTAATCCCTAATCATTTGATCAATCTTGCCTGCCTATATCTGATAATCTGAGCAACTACTTTAAGATAACAATATGTAACACAGCAACCATTGTTAGTTTTCTATGATCTTATTTTGAAATTCTGTATCATTTTTACTGTTTTCATGTTGTTTTGTTTTTGTCTTTGTTTTTGTTCATTTCTCTTTAAAAGAAAAAAAACAGTAATAATTAATTGAGTGTAATTTTCATGGGCTAGTATAATACTAGCTATCTAATTTTAGTTTCAGAAGATGCATTTTATATAAAGTGCAATCAAAATAGATGGTGAATATTTAAATAAAACATTATTACAGTATAAGACACAGTGCCAGCGATCCCCTTCAAAGTCCTTCCCCTTGTTTCAAACACACTTTTCCCACCATGCTTGCCACTTTCTGAAGCAGTTCTGAAAGAGCTCTTTCATGAGTGTCTTTGTGAGATGTGATCAAAAATTCAGTGAATGTTGCTGCCGAGCGCAGGCAGGTGTGTAAAAAAGTGACACTATCTCCTTATCCACTGTATTCACTGGATCTGTCACCTTGTGACCCTGGCTCTATCCCAAAGCCACAATGACCATGAAGGTGAATGTGTAAATTGATTCGAACATCTCAAGGAAGCCACGAAGACACAACCACAGACAGTCAGAAAAGAGGCTTTCGCAGGAGCTTCACAAAGTGGCAGGAGCAGCAGAGTAAGTGTATGGGATCAAAAGGGAGCACTTTGACAAGGATGAATGGCAGTGTGGCTTTTACTGTGATACGGTTTTTAGAAGTTTATATATTCACTGTATTTTTTATTACAACTCATAAGTTTTATGGGTCATTTCTACAGTCCACAGGGACTCATGGCCCTTTAAAATTATCAAACTCGAATTCCTTCGTACCATGTCACAGGCCCATTTGGTGCAAGCAATTTGCTTCAGATTAGTTGGGGGGTGGTATTAACAAAGTGCCAACAATATCTAAGGGGATTTGGTTTATTTAGGGAAGGATGACATCCTGACACTTACTTGTGCTAATTACCTGGTAGGAGAATTACTTCAGTCACTGAAAGAGTATTTTTTATTGTGTTAGTCTTTTTTTAATCATTACAAATACATTTATTCATTATCCAAGGGGAAGTATTACTGAGATTAAAAGAAAGCACATGAAATAAAATGAGAAAGAATAAGTAAATACTTTCCTAAGTTTCTAAAGCGTGGGTATGTGCATTCAGAGATGGTCTGTGTGTGTGTGTGCGCGTGAATGTGTTACTGTGTTAGTCTTTAGTCTTGATTTTCCATATGAGGGATTTTCCTTCAGAAATACTCTGAAACAGAAAAAAGAAAAGGTAGTGGAGAAATAAACAGCCTGCTGGGAAAACAAATGATATAATTACAGATGGTACCAAGATAAATTACGCTTTCCTTCTAATACTGCCTCCGTGTATTGACTCTGATAACTGAAGTGTTAGGTTTCATTAAATAGAGCAAAGTGAACTCTCCGGAGATTAAAGCTGCTCTGGGGATTCATACCTATGAAATAGGAGGAGGCTTCTCTCTTCTGTAGTTGACAGGCCCATAATGAACACAGTTTGTAGCTAGAGAGAAAGAAAATAAAGATGAAAGAAAACCATCTGAAGACTAGAAAATGGAAAATCCCACTTCTATACCTCAAGCCCCTTAAATTGTTTTCCAAGAGACAAGGCAAAGACAACAACACTGTTTAAAGGTCACATTGCTTGTTTTAATTAGTTTGACTTTCAGAAAATAAACCTTGCGTATGACAATATAAGAATGTCTGCTAGAAACCCCTTTCACACAACGAACAAAGGAACAGTCCCGGAGATGTGATTAAGTGATGTTCCCTGTGCACCACAATGTTAGCTTTCAAAGACTTTCAAAGGGAAGGAGCACTTTGTTAATTGGCTAAACCACTCCTTAGAACGTCTAAGAGATTAGGACCTCAGGACGCTTTAGGGTTTACTTTCCTGGAAAAAAGGATCTATGCAAACATTGAAAACGTCTTGACTACCACAGTATTGCCACCTTTTTTAAATATTACAGAATTTACTCACATTTAGCATTCAGAAGTTTTGCTCCAGCATGCACTGTGAGCTTCATGTGTATGAAGTAGCCATTTTAGTATTGTTTGCATTAAAAAAATCTAATTATGATAAAAATTCTTCTCCAGCCTGAATAGATTCTGTGAATTTTGATGCAAATTGCCAAACTTCCTAAGATCAGTGAAAGGAAGGTTTCCCTCTGCCTTGCTGCTATTTAAATGAATTTTAACCCCTTGGGTTTAGGCCAACAACAAACGCAAACCCAGATGGCCCAAGGAGGCTGCAGCCAGAAGGCCATGGTGAGCAGAACACTGCATGTGATGTTGAAATCACAGATCTGGTTGAGATGAGACAGTGAAAAACTAGGGAGAATGTGGGCATGACTTCACACTGGGCAGGGAGATCTGAAGAGCCTAGCACTTGGCCGCACAGCAAATTCTGTAGCCCACCCCATCTCCCACACTGGGATCCGTTGCTCACCCTGTGAGTGGAATGAGGGATACTTCCTTAGCTCCAGGGAACCACCCTGAGATCAGACAAAAGGGAAATGGTGGGTTATTTATTTATTTATTTATATGTAATTAGAAAACAAATTGAGTTCCAGGTGCCATGTATTTAATAGTTGGGTGTTCCTTAGGAGCCACCCAGAAGCAAGTGTTCTCAAGCATGTTCTGCTCATTATAGTGTGTTCATTGATCTCTCACTTCACAATCATTTACATGAATCACTCTGTATGGCTTGTGTCCAGCTGTCCCCCAAAGCCTCAGATGGTCATAGGTGGGCTTCTGCAGAGGTGGCTGCATTCCAGTCTGTGATGCTGGGACTGACTCATGGTGCAGCGCTAGGCTCAAGGGCTCCAGGAGTAAGAGTGTGAGTGCTGCCTGTGCTAAGCAGCCTGGCGGAGATAAAAGCAGCGGAAGACTCTGTTAAGGTTTCTTGTTGCTTTGCTACCTTCTGCCTGCCTTAAATGCTTCTCCTCTGCAAGGCTTTTCTGCCATGCCACCCTGCCTTGGAGCCAACCGATTATGGACTGAAATGTCCACAGATTGTGAGCCAAGAAAGCTCTCCCCCTTTAACTTTGTGTACCAGGTATTTTGTCTCAGCAGTGAGAAAAGTGACTAGGACGTTTCCTTTTAGTTGTTGAATGCTTCCATCTTTAGTTGCTGAATGCTTCCATCCTTTTTTTATGATAATGTGATTGAATAGTAATCACAATATTAGCAAACCATGAAATTCAGACATTTTCTAACCACAGGTATGAGTCAGGGGTCTCAGACTTAGCTGTGTCCACAGCTATGGTGCAGCACTCTTGGTGGAGTCTCCTGCAGGGGGCTGTGTCCGGAGCCAAGGCAGGGATGGAGCTGGCTGCTGCAGTGCCCACTGCCCCTGCAGGCATGGAGTGCTAAGTACTGTCCTGCCCAGGTGCTTCTCCTGCACACATCTGGGCTGGCCCAGGGCAGGGAGAGCCACTCTGGTGCTGAGCTCTGTCCTTGACTCCAGAGCTGTAAGAAAGGGTCAACGGAGATGTAGCGAGCATGTTGGTCCCGCACAGCCAGAGTCAGTGGACATATTTCCTGCTTTCCATGTGCCTGAGGACATACGTGGAGACCTCGACCTTATGCCTAATATGGCTGGGCGGGCTCTGCCCGGGGATCTCAGTGGCTCAAATGGAGCTTCTGAGGCAAAGTAGAGCCATGCAGACAGAGCTGTAACCACAATAGCAATTCCATTTGACCCAGCTACTCCCCTTCTACATCTTCCTGGATGGGTTAAAGCCACCACATTTCAGTGATCCATGCATCTCCACGTTTATATACCTACTAATAGATGAACGGATACAGAAAATATGCTTTTTACACACAACAGAGTACTATGCAGCCACAAAGGAAGCTAAATTAGAGTTCTTTTTAGGAAAACATGCATCTTGAAACCATGATGTGAAGTGAAATAAATCAGTCCCATGGGCTTAAATTTGCATAATTTCCCTTATGTGAGAAACCCAAAATATAAGCAAATAAAAGAGTAGAATAAAAGATAGATAATGGGAAGCAGGGACTAGAGCTTCTGCCAAAGGGAAGGGTCTAAGAGATAGAGGAAGGGGAGATGAAAAAGTCAAGTAAGATGTGTCCTGTTCCTGTACCAGCTCCTCACAACGAGTGTAATTACTATCTGCTGTAAACAAGGGCTAATAAACACCTAAAAATAAGGTCCAAAACTCCATGGCGGCTTTGGTGATGCTAAGGAGGAATACCACACTGGGAGGCTGCAGAGAGGCTTTTCACTTTCTGTGAAGGAAAGAATCCAGCTCGCTCAGCCTGGGCTTCCCCCAGCTTGCTATTGCCATCACGAGTCCTGCCCAGCCTGCTCGCACTGGGATACGGTGAGACGGTGCTGGTGCGGGACACAGTAGCTCCCAGGTCCCAGTCACCCCACAATGGTGTGACTACAAATATAATGGGCTTCCCATGCCTCACTGGGTGCTGCATGGGTAAATGCACAGACTGCAGCTCCCAGTTACTGCCTTCAGTTTTAGGATGGCTTTCTTGCAAGTCCAACACAAATGGCCTCATGTAAATACTAAAGTCAGAAATTACAATAGCTTTACGCCGTGCCACACCACAGCCCACACTCAATTCTGCCTGACAATGCCACGCTTACCCCAAGTGCCCGTGCCTCTTACATGGGGCAGGAAGGGCTTATTTCCTATCAAACACTGAGAGTAGGTGGTGACAATTATTTGAATTGAAGGACTTTCCTTAAATCCAAACTTTAGTAAAATATAGCAATTTATGATCAGATCTACTTACATTGCTTACATAAAATGAAAATGTTCCATGTGGCTTTGACTCTTTTTCTTCTCAAAACAATGTACTCAAGGAAATTTAGCAAAATTTTATTAAAAATAAGATAGCACTCCCTCATACACACACCATACACACACAATTTCCCCACATAACAGCTGGAACCTGTACTTCCTCACTCATCTGCCAGAGGAAATTTACCATTAGCAGAGTAAGACACACCCTGGTCTTTGTCTGTGTGGGTTGTCTGATAGTTTGTGTTGTCTCAACAACTAATTTATTAACATTTCATTTTTCTACCAGTTGCTTTTTGTCATGTGGATACTGCCTTGGAATATTTTCATGCTTTCAAAAATGTTGTTCCCAATGACTTGAAAAGTTTAAAAGCAATGGCATCATCCATAAAGGAGCAAATAAACAAGAAACCAAAATCAGCATTCGAAGTGCTCCATGGACCAACATGTATTTCATTATACATTTTAATTTTCTTGCCCACAAATCCTTCAAGAAGTGACATTTCTTCTCATGGTTAATCTTTAAGGAAATAAAATTTAAGCCAAGAAAGCTTTTTGTCTCTGCAGGTGGTTTTTCATGGTGGTAACACTCATCCCCAAGAGATTGCCTCAAGGTAGCACGATTCCAGCTTTTTGTAGTAGGAGGTACAGAAACTCAGAGCAGAGTATGCCAGTTTCTGGAAGAGACTTTAGATCCACGTTTTGTAGATCCACAAATGCTCCCCCACTCCTGTGGTCCATTTAATCCAGCACTATCTAAGAGGATTGGAACCTGTGCTGCTCATGTCATTTTAAATTTTAAATGGCTGCTGTTATGGTTCTAATGTGACATAAAGTCTTTGTATCTGGAAACTGGTTTAAAGAAATGTGCCTGATTGCCAAGTTGACAAGGGGTGGAATGTTATGGTTGATACATTGTGTCAACTTGGGGAGTCTAGAGGTTTGGCTGGGTGATTCAGCAGGAAGCCAGGGTGCTTACTTTGTACACATCCTGAGCCTGTGGAAGAGGAGGGCATGGAGACTGTGAGAGCTACACGCCCCCTGGGTCTGCATAGGCTGTTTACAAGAAAAGGGAGAAAAAGAGGCTGCTTGCAGCCATTCCTCCTTTGGCTCTAGTTGTTTTTGCTGTGCTCTGCCACCACGAACGTTTGCCCTCTGCCATGGGCCACTCCGCCTCAGAACCAGCCAAGTATGGACTGAAACCTCCATAAACTGTAAGCTAAATAAACCTTTCCTTCCTTAACTTTGGGCGTTGGGTATTTTGTGTCAACAATGAGAGAAAAGTAACCAAGACAGCTGCTATGAGCCATAGTAGAATGAATAAAAGGAAGTGACATACCTGTTTATTAAGTATTAATTTCATGTCCCAAACATCATTGTAATATGGAAGTGATGTTAATGAAATATATGTTTGCTGTCAAAGTCCAGCTTCTTTTGCACTTATATCACGTCTCAGATAGGTCCAGCCTTGTCTCATATGCAGTCACAGAGCCACAGTGTCAGACGGGGCAGGTATAATCTATCACTTTTTATAGGACATGTAACACTGCCTGAGGGGCAGAGGACTTAATATGTCTCCAAACTATGAGCAGCTCATTAGCTTTAGATTTTTACCAATTTTTAAAAAAATTATATTGGTCAAATACCCTTTTCTTTCCTTTCCTTCCTTTCCCCCTCCTCCCTCCCTAGAGCTCATTTTCTTTTGAATAGTTTCTTACTATTTTACCATATCTATTGTACAGTTTGTTCTTATTTACATTTTCAATTTCTCACACCAGAGAAATAATGTGATATTTATACATGCTGTCTAATTTATTTCACTTATGATTATGGTCTCAAGGTCCATCCATTTAGCTACAAATGTCTCAATTTTATCTTTCTTTATGGCTGAGTACTACTCCATTATATAAATAAACCAAATCTTTTTTATCCATTCATTGGTTGATGGGTATGTAGGTTGCTTCCAAGATTTAGCCATTATAAACTGTGCTGCTATAAACATGGGTGCACATATATCACTGTGATATGATGCTTTTAATTCTTCTAGGGAGATACCCAGAAGAGAATAGCTGGGTCAAATGGGGCCCCTCACACTAGCTTTTTAAGGAATCTCCACGCTGATTTCCACAGTGGTTGCACCAGTGTGCATTCCCACCAACGGTAGAGAAGGGTTTCTTTTCCCCACAGCCCCTCCAGCATTTATTAGTTGTTTTCTTGGTAATAGTCATTCCCCCTGGAGTCAGATGGAATATCAGCATTGTTTTAATTTGCATTTCTTGAATGATCAGTGAGGTTAAACAGTTTTTTATATATTTATTTGCCATTTGTACTTCTTCCAAGAAGTGCCTATTCATCTCTGATGCCCATTTTTGGACTGGGTCTTTGAATTTGGAGGGTCAGATTTTTTTCAGTTCTTTATATGTTCTACATATTAATACTTTGTCTGGAGAATACCTGGCAGAAATGTTTTCCTACTCTGGGTTGTCTCCTCACTCTGCTGGTGATGTCTTTCACTTTGCAAAAGCTTTTGAAGAAGACGAGATCCCAGCTGTTGATTCTTTGTGATCCGTTCCTGTGCAATGGGGATTTTGTTCATAAAGTCTTTGCCTATACCAGTATCTTCAAGAATTCTACCTATTCTATATTCTGGCATATTTAGTATTTCTATTCTAATATTTTGATCTTTGATCCATTTTGACTTTAATTTAGTGCACAGTGATGGACATGAGTTTTAGTTTTAGTCTTCAGCTTGTGGAGAGCCAGTTTTCCCAACACCATTTATTAAAGAGGCTGTCTTTCTTCCGCTGAACATGTTTGGTCCCTTTGTCAAAGATCAGGTGTCTGAGTGCCTTTGGAGTTGTTTCTGCATCTTCTAATCTGTTCTATTGATTTTCAGGTCTGTTTTTTTGCCAATACCATGCTGCTTTTATCACAGTAGCTCTGTAGCCTAATTTCAAATGGGGATTATGGTACCCCTGACTTGACTGTGTTGCCCCAAATTGCCTTTGCTATTCTAGGTCTGTTTTAGTTCCAAGTGAATTTTTGGAATGTTTTCTCTAGTTCTATGATGTATGCTAAGGGTGTTTTGCTTAGGATTACATTATGTCTGTATAACAACTTATGGAGTATGTCCATTTTCACTATGTTGGTTCTTCCTATCCATAAGCAAAGGATATCTCTCCATCTTCAATCTCCTTTTTCAGACTACCATACTTTTCAATGGAAAGATGTTTTACTTCCTTTGTTAGATTGATTCGTAAGTATTTCATTATTTTTTTGGTACTATTGTGAACATTGTTATTCTTCTCTATGAATTTGTTATTTGTGTACAAAGATATCATTGATTTTGGAGTATGGACTTTGCATCCAGCTATATGACTTCATCTGATTATTAAATCTAGAAGTCTTTTAGAGGACTTTTTGGCGTTTTCTGTGTAGGGTATCATGTCAAGATAACTTCTTGTTTTCCTATCTTTATTCATTTTGTTTCTTTCTCTTGTCTAATTTCTCTGGCTAATGTTTCTAAGACTATACTGAATAGGAATGGTGATAGTGGATATCTTTGTCTTGTTTCTGGTTTTAGAGTGAAAGCTTTCAGTTTTTGACCAGTTAGTATGATGCTGGCTGTTGGTTTGTCATAGATGGCTTTTATCACATTGGGATGAAGACCCATCTATTCCAATTTTATGTGGGCTCTTTATCAAATGTTTCTCTGTATCTATTTAGATGATCATGTGATTTGGTCCTGTGCTCTATTAATATGGTTTATTACATTTATTCATTTGCATATGTTGAACCATCCATGCATCCCTGAGATAAATCCTGCTTGGTCATGGTATGCAATCTCCTTGATCATTTCTTGCATTCTGTTTGCCAGTATCTTATTGAGGAGTTTTGCACCTATGTTCATTAAGAAGATTGGCCTGTAATTCTCTTTTTAGTTGGATCCTTCTCTAGTTTGGGTATCAGGTTAATACTTGCTTTTAGGAATGATTTTGGGAGTATTGCTTCTCTTTTGATTTCATTACAATGTTCCAGGAGTAGTGGCATTAGATCTCTAAATTTCTTACAGAATTCCGCAGTGAATCCATCAGGATCTGGGATTTTCTTTGTTGGTAGACTTTTAATTACATGTTCAATTTCATTGACTGACATTGGGTTATTTAGAACTTTTATATATTCTGGAGTCAGCTTTGGTTGTTCATGTATATCTAGGAATCTGTCCATTTCATCTGTGTTTTCCAGTTTATTAGAATAAAGGTTCTCAACGTAGGTATCAGTGATCTTTAGGATTTCTACAGGATCGTTTATGATTTCATCCTTTTCATTCCTAATTGCATCAATTTGAGTCTTTTCTTTCCTTTTTTGATAAGGTTTGCTAAGTGTTTATAATTTTATTTAACCTTTCAAGGAACCAACTCTGATTCACTGATTCTTTGTATTGTTTTCTTAGTCTCGTCTGCTTTAGTTTCTGCTCTGATCTTTATTCTTCCCTCTTATGAGCTTTGGATATGAGTTGTCTTTTTTTCTGGAAATTTGAGATTCACCGTTAGATTGCTTATGTAAGCTCATTCTGTCTTCCTGATGTGTGTGTTCACTGAGATAAATTTTCCTTTTAGGACTGCTTACACCGTATGCCAGAAATTCTGGTGTGCCCTATAGGCATTATCATTTAGTGGTGATACTATGTGATCTCTTCTTTAATTTCATCTGTGGCCCATTTGTTATTCAGTAGGTATTATTTAATTTCCTTGTATTTATGGAGTTTTTCTGGTTTCTTTCGCTATTGAGTTATGATTTCATTGCACTATGTTCAGATAATAAGCATAGGATAATTCAGTTC
Organism: Dinomys branickii; assembly: GCA_004027595.1. Lineage (NCBI taxonomy): Eukaryota > Metazoa > Chordata > Mammalia > Rodentia > Dinomyidae > Dinomys > Dinomys branickii. The sequence goes on along the minus strand of PVLD010000915.1, from coordinate 59,370 downwards.
TTTTGCATTTACTTTAGCATGTTCTATTGGCTAGTATGTAGTCTGTTTTGGAGAAAGTCCCATGCCCAGCTGAGAAGAATGTATACTCTGATGTTGTCAGGTAGAATACTCTATAAACATTTATTAAGTCCATTTCTTAAAGGGATTGGTTCAGCTCTTTATTGATTTTTCGTCTAGGTGTTCTATCTGTGAGAGTGAGGTGCTAAGGTCCGCATTACAATTGTGTTAGTGATTATTTGATTTTTCATGTCCATTAATATTTGTTTTGTATAATTGGGTGCACCTGTATTAGGTGCATTTATATTTATGATTGTTAGGTCTTTTTAGAATTTTCTCTTAACGAAAATATACTGACCTACATCTTTTCTGATCTGTTTTGGCTTGAAGTTTACATTTTCTGCAAATATAATAGCTAATCCTGCTTTTTTATGAGTTTCTGTTGCATTATTGTTGGGTTATTGTTTTCTATCCTTTGACTCTCAGTCTGTGAATTTTTTTAAATTTAAAACTGTTTTGAGGCAGCCAGGAACATAGCTCAGTGGCAGAGTGCATTGCTTGGTAAATGCGGTTTGTGTACGCATTGTATTGTTGGGTCTTGTTTCTTCATCCATTCTGCCAGTCTATTTATTTTGACTGGTAAATTGAGACCATTTACACTGACAGTTATAACTGATATATATTGGTTTACCTTTGTCATATTATTATCTGCTGTAGGTTACTTGTCTTTTTCCTCTGTTCAATTGCTTGCCCTGCCTGGTGGCTTCTTTCTATGTGTGTTCTTAAATTTGTGGACATTGTTCTCTCTCTCTCCAATATCTTTCAGAACACATTGTATAGCTGGTTTGGTGGTCCTGTATTTCTTCAGCTTTTCTTTGTCATGGAATTCTCTTATTTCTCCATTAATTCTGCAAAACAGCTTTGCAGGGTACATCAGTCTGTGTTGGAAATTATTTTCTTTCAAGATTTGGAATATTTCACTCCCAGCTTGCCTTAAAGTAAGGTTTGTGTTGAGATGTCTGCTGCAATTCTGATAAGATTTCCTTCATAGGTAATTTGTTTCTTTTCTCTAATGGCTTTTAATATTCTGTTCTTGTGCAAATTTCTGGAATCTTGATAATTATGTGTCTTGATGTATATTTATTTTGGTCATGGATAAGTAGTGTTCTATATGCCTCACTTACCTGTATATCAAATTCTTTCTCCGTACTTGGAAAGTTTCTTACCATTACATCCGCAAACCATTTTTTTATGCCGTTGGTGCTGGCTCCTGCTTGTTCACTACTTCAGTCCTTATGTTATTTTTTTTGCATCATCTCAAAGCCTTTGTGTTGTTTTTTTCATGGTAAGTCTTATTTTTAAGAGATATTTCTTGTCATGATCACTAGTTATAATGTTGTCTTCTAGGTCTGAAATTCTGTCTTCTCTTTCATTTGTGTAGTTTTATAAACTTTCAATGGAATTTTTAATTTCCTGGCTATCTTGTTTAATGAATTCCATTTCTCTCCTATGTTGGGTATTCATGGTTCCCATCATTTTCCTGTACTCTATTTTTTTAATCTACATGTACTCTAGACTTGCTAAGTAAGTCCTTCATTATGATCATCATCTCTTTTTATACCTTGGAGATTATTTCTGATCAGATTTGCTCTATATTCTCAAGCACCTGTTTTTTAACTTCTGCTGCTATCATTTGGGAAATTTCAAATGGGTGGCTTTCATTTCCCTCTGCCTCATGGTCCCTTGGACTTGTCCTGGATGTGCTAGAGGTTTGGGGTTCAGTTTTGTTTCTGTTGTTTGTCATTTTCTGTTTTTTAATTTAAATTTTTTTCTGTGTTGATGCCTATACATTTCTTATAGTGAGTAGCTTTATCACTATTATTGGGGCCTCCCTAGAAAATGTCTGTTCTTCAAAAGTGTCTTCTATACATATGAGGTTCTTGGTTCTTGTGTCTGTCTGAAGAGCCTACCTTCCAAATTTGCTAAGGATGAGATATTGCTATGTATTTGGATCAGTCCCCAGTCCTTTGGTGTACTGGACTGTGGTGATGGTTATGATGCCAGACAGGTACAGTGTTGCTTGAGAAGGGTGACAACTGAATACAAAAAATATGACATCTGGCTAAAGTAGTACAATTAGCAATGACAATAGCATCAAGCATGGCCTAGAAACTGACAAACTGTGGTAACTCTTGATTTGGTACCTTACCCATAGGGGCAAGATCTACAGTTATGCAACAAAAGCCAACATAAATCAGGAACTTGTATGCAATGAGTTTATCCTTATAGAGTGATTTTACCTTGTGGTGGAGAAATTTAAGGGTATAGGGGACAAAATAGAGAGATACAAGAAAAGAAATAAAGTTGAAGAAAGGGTGGAGGACAAAGGATGATTACAGAAGCTTTGGGAACCTGGAGAAGTACACAGGAGAGAAAGAATGAAGGAAAAAGAAAATATTATTGATGCAGATCAGCAAGGTTAGGCACAATGGGCAGTCACATTAAAATATCATATGATCAAGAGAGAGAGTTGAGGAAAGAGAGAAAAAAGACAAATAGAAAAGAATATAAACATACGTATAAATCTAAAAAATAAAAGCAAACAAAAACCCAACCAGATAGTAAAAGGGAAACAATATACACAAAGAAAAAAATTAAGTAAAATTCCTCTCATGTCCATTGTCCTGTCATAGTGTCCAAATTAGTGCCCTAGCAATCCTGCAATAGGATTAGTGCCGGATTAGAAGCAGGGATGATCTTGGCCTCTGGATGTAGGGGCTGCAGCCAGTCATTAGCCAGTAGCTTTCTGGATGCCTCCCCATGTCTCCTGACCTTGACTGTCTCCACATTGCTCTCCTGGTTGCCGTGGCACTCTCACACTGCAACAGACCAACACAGTGCCAGTGCCACATACAGTTGGCCCCTCCTGGACTCATGAATATTATTTTATACCTTGGGTAGTATCTGAAGTACTTTATTTTGTTGTGAAATATTCCAGTATTGGTCATCACGCTTCCAGGTTGCTTCTCTTTCCTCTTCGACATGGCCTCATCACTGTGGTCTTCTGTGGGCATTTTTGTTTTATTTATTGCTTTGTTTTATTTTTGAGAACTTCCTTGCCTACTCATGTTGCAAGATACTCTAAGTTACTTTTATATAATGCCTGCTGTAGTCTTAGAAGCACATATTTCTCCAAGGAACTTTAGCTTTTTTTATTTAGGAGTGGTTTATAAAAATACAAAAAAAAAAATCCCAAAAAACCTCAGCAAAACCAAGATTTGGATGATATTTAACCTTTTTATAGAGCATTATTAGTAATTTATTATAAGGCTCCCTGGGGAAAAATCAGCAGCATATACTATCTTGAACATTTTGAAGAGACAGACTTACACCTGATAAAATACAAAGGATACCTAGAATATCTAGCAGTATTATGAAAGCATTCCTATAAGAAGCCATCCAGGGTAAGACAGTAAATATACTGAAGTCAGGGAAACTAAAGCTTCTTATACTCATTTTCTTTCTTTAAGCCAAATGTGAAAGAGAGCAAGTGATTAGAAATGTTATGTTATGTTATGTTATGTTATGTTATGTTATGTTATATTGTGTTGTGTTATGCTATGTTATGTTATATACCACCCAGAAAAATCACCTTATTATAAAGAAAATATACTAGCCTAAAGAGATATGACTGATCACTATTAAACTGAAAAAGGATTAAATTATGCAGTGGTGTTTGTGTGTTCACTTGGTTGTAAAGTCTTTAATAATTATGTTGTTACTGATTTGTTATAAGCATAGTGTCTGACAGTCAGCATAAGTGTTAAACTACTAAAGTGAATTACAATTAATTTCTAAATATTATGCCTAATGTTTTTATAAGCAATTAGTTTGGTAACATTCAAATAATCAAAAAAGAAATGCAAGAAGGTATTTTTCTGTTCTTTTATTTATTTTTTTTTTTGAGATAGGCTCTCACTACATAGTTCATGCCATCCTTGAACTCACTATGTAGTTTAGGCTGGCCTCAAACTCATGGAGATACTCCTACATCAGCTTCCTGTGTGCTGGGATTACTGGTGTATGTCACCATGAGCAGCTATTTTTCTGTTCTGAAGAGAACAGATGCTTACATGGAATAACATTATACTCTGGTGTCAACCTGGGGAGTCTGGAGGTTTGGCTGAGTGATTCAGTAGGAAGCTAGGGTGCTTACTTTGTATACATCCTGAGCCTGTGGAAGAGGAGGTCATGGAGACTGTGTGAGAGCTACACACCCCCTGGTGGGGGTAGACTGTTTACAAGGTAAGGGAGAAAAAGAGGCAGCTTGCAGCCATTTCTCCCTTTTGCTGGTTGTTTGCTGCCATGAACATTTACCTTTTGCCATGTGCCACTCTGCCTCAGAACCAGCCAAGTAAGGACTGAAATCTCCACAAACTGTAAGCTAAATAAACCTTTCCTTCCTTCATTTTGGGCATTGGATATTTTGTCTCAGCAACGAGAAGAAAGTAACCAAGACATCTGGTCTACACCATTATCACATCCTCCATTCTACTACTCTTTCATGACTACTTGCCCCAGTACAACAAAGTCATTTTTTCAAAAAAGTCATGGAGTAATGATTTCTTAAGAAAAAGTTTCCCTAACTCAAGTGAAATGAAAACCCTCCATGCAAACTGCATACCTGTAATTCTAGCATTCTGGGAAGCTGAAGCTGGAGGATACCAAGTTTGAACCCAGCTTCGCAGCTTAGCTCTTGTTAAGTCAAAATATCAAAAACCAATAGAAAAAGAAAATAAAGGGTTGGGTCTAGCTCAGTGCAAATGTTCTGGGTTCAATCTGCTATATAAGACCACTGGGACTGGTCTTAGAATAAGGACAAGAAACCTCCCTTCTTAACACAAGCCAGTTCTAGCCTCTGTTTGATTCTTCTGTTTGTGACCCATTAGTGAGCTCACTAGCACCAGCCTTGTGGTGGCTTGGTAATCCCTCTCCCCTCGTCTGGCCACAGTTTTTAAGCTTGCTTCTCTCCCCACCTTTTCTGTTCTATCCGTATCTACACTGTATCTTCATGCTTCTGCGCCTCCTGCTTCTATTTGTATCTAATTCATCAGACACTTCATTCATTTCTGTTCCAGTTGATTTAGTCTGAGAAGAAACAGAACACACACCGCTGGTATAGTCCAAAGACCATGCTTTAAGCCTACATAAATTCAGATCTTTATTGGGGTTTTGGAATGAAATCTTAAAATCTATGAATTGCTCAGTTGCCTTTGCTTAAAACCCCGTATTTGGGAGCTCAGCTGCAAAGTCTTAACAAACAAAAGCTTAAAGAGAACTGTACCCTGTGTTCTCTACTGTTCTTTCTAGATTATCTATTTGAAATAATGGGAAACCCTCTTCTCACACTAGTGTCTTTTTGTACAGACTTTTATCCAAATCAAAGATCGTTTTACAAAGTTTCTGTGAGTCAAATTTTTACCACCTAAGACACCTTACTTGCCAGGAGCTCACTTTTTTGAGACACTTGCTCTTTCATTTGGACAGATCAATTTGAAGAAAGCTATCAGTCACCCCGAAATGAAATCTATCTTATCATCTGAGCCTATCATTTCTGGAACCCAGCGAGACTTTTTTGCAGAAATTTTCTAAAACAACAAAGCACTGAGTAAATATAAAACATATTAATTTCATTTCCATCATACACAGTGTGAAAATTTAACCAGTATCTGGTCTTATTGAACTTACTGAAACAGAGAGATACGGATCTAGGCAAGGAAGATAGCTCACATAAATTTCTAAAGGACGCCCATAAGTCTGACATTGTTCCATTAACTACTGTTGTTTAAACAATTTTATTTAAATACTGCAAAGCAAACACCAAGTGAAGCCAAGAACTTATGCCAGGCCAGAACGCAAGGCAGACAGGGGCCAGAGTCAGGAGGATGATGTGTCTTAGTGATACAGGGGAAAGAAACTCCCAACCTGAACAATATTCGGGATGAGTTTGTGTTCTCTAAAATTGAAGAATGAATTTTAGAAACAACAGAAGTTAATAACATAATATATTTATTGAGGGAAGGAAAGCTTCTGTCCCAATTGCGTTGCCCAGGGAACCTGTCTTTTCCAGGAATTTTTATAGAGCAAAACCACAAGGTAAGGAAGGTCCAAGGTGGAAAACATGGAAACTCATCAGGTGGGCATGAGGTGCGACAAAACTGTGATCAGCCAATAAGATTGTGAGTATTATTGCTTAAGTAAAATTGATTAAATCTGGATCAAATGGGGAAGTGAGTCATGCGTAGCAAGCAGGCATGAATACAGAAGAGGGGCTTCCCTGCAGGGGTTGGATTGGTGACTCTTCCTGGCTTTTTCAAGATGATAGAGACCTGTTTAGAATATCAATCCCTGATGTCCATCCCTAGGGAGGTGCATCTGTTTAATCTTTTGTCTTGAGGTCTGGCCCACAGTGGAAGTACCTGTCTCTCCATTTGCAAGGTATCCCGTCTTCTGCACTGCCTCCTTCTAGGGTCGGGCCTTACCTCTATCTAACTCAGGTGCCTATAGCATTAAGACACTTGTGGTCTTCAGACAGGATTTGTGAAGGTAGTGGTTTCATTTCCTGCTCCTCTCCTCATAGCAAAAGACAGATACTGTAGCTGCAGGATACTTGAGAAACTGTTCTAATTCTGAGTCACAGCACACATACACATGCACGTGCATGCACACATGTGAGCACTACTTGATGAAGGGCATAGAAGATGCCACGCTTGATTTCAAAACATCATTTGGAGTTTAGTCCTTCCAGCTTGGTTGGAGGTGCTAAGCCTCCAAGCTGTGCTATAGAAGCAGTGTCAGATTAGGTATCAGAAGAGGCAAGAACACAGCAGGAATAGATGTCATGTCTGTGGATCCATGAAGACAGTAACAAGGACAACTGTATCCAGACACCCCTGGTCTAAAGCCATTTGAGACCATGTGGCACTTCAGGGGCTCTAAGTAGAGCGCTTGCATCCAAGAAATGCAGAGTGCTTGGGTACACATGGAGATGGCCTGTGGTGAAGTTTCAGATTCATAAAACTTATAAGGCAGCTTTCACAGAGGATGAGAAGTTTGTTTAATATATAACATACATGATTAAATATCAGTAATTTCTAGATCCTTTATCATAGAAATTGGTGCTGTAGATCACTTGGAACATAAATTCAGAGTTCATAGTGAGGTCCAGGGTTTGGCACATGACCTGTTACCATAGCTGTTAAGTCACACCCAGTAACCTTGTGTGCTTTTACACAGACATGGCCTTCCAATGGCTTGCTTACTGTCCTCATCATACCTTCATTATAAATGCTGCCTTTACCAGCAGTGTTAACCTCACTGATAAAAGGTCTAACCTAACTTGAATAATTCCAAAGCATTTATTGTACACACTGAATCTGTAAAATGCTCTTGGCCCAAACAAAGCATCATGTTTTCAACAAATATTAATAATAATCAGCACAATCCCTCCCTTGAATATTTAGCCAGTATTAAAATTGTCTTAGGGATTTTATGTAACTGCATCATTTAGAGTATAATACAACAAACCACATTCTAGGTGGAAATAAAACAGGCATTTCTGAGCACTGACTGAACGATAACATTTCTTGCAAACAAAAAATGACTCAGTATACAATTTAAGTACTAACACTAGAATAAAAAATAAGATTCTTTTTCATGAGAAAATAAGGATGTCTTCTTTTATTCTTCCTCTTTCCCTCTCTCTCTTCCACCCTTCTCCACCACCTTCTCTTTTTCTTCCTTTTTTTCTAGTAAGTAAGAAATGCCTAGAATTGAGGTTGTAACACAGTGAGCTAGGATCAGCTTGACCTCTCCCTGTCACTTCTACCCAGGCACCTTCCAACATAAAAATCTGGGTTAAGATGAGCTTCCTCTTTCTGTACAACAGAGGCCATAATAGACACCCACAATTTTACTAATCGCTTAGAAATACTTTTCTGTGGAAGATGATAAAAAGCAAAACTTTTCCTCATATCCCCCTCTTCCTGGTCTAACTTTTCCTCTCCTTTCAGAGGAACCTCCCAAGAAGTTTGCCCTGAGCTTCTAGCCTTTCCTGAAGCCCATTCATTGACCCCAGAGACTCACGATTGGAGGGCAGCCCTGGAAGGTCACACAGTTCAGCCGCCCCCACAAACACTCTCACTTCCCGCTTCCTGTTATGTCACCTCCCCAGCTCAGAATGAAACATTTGAATCACAACAGCCCATTCAGAAACACACTGCGGCTGCCAGTTTGACCTCTTTTTCAGGATTCGTGTTTAAGAAAGGGTCCTGGTTGTCTGGCTCACTTCAGAAAATGATTATAGATGATGCCTTTGAATCATGTGACACCTGGTTGAAAAAAATAAACAGCCTTCTTGTTGACATACGACCTGCAACTAAGACAGAGGCTCTAGCTCGTTGGATGAGATAGGGATTTCTGAAGAGATGTCACTAGCTTTGTTTTTTGTTTTTTTGTGGTTTTTTTAGCATGGAAAACTAATTTGTATTTTTTATATCAAGCTGCATCTCAACCAGTGAGCCCTGTGGTGTCAATAATGTGGACTGTTCAAAAGTTAGTTTTTGCTAAGCTAGAATAAACTACGAGAGCTTTTGGAAACGAGAGGCTTCAGATCCTGTGTTCTGTGCTCGCCTTGGCTGCTGGATTGCTGACCTGGGGCTTTTTACCTGGTGGTCTGATGAGTCATGTCATTCATAAAAAGAGAAAATAGCAGAGATGCTTGGAGGGTGAGATAAAGAGGCAATTAAAAACCTGCTGGGTGGGCTCTTTTCCTGCAACTGGGGGAAGCTGATTTGGAAGATTATAAAGCGTTCTTTCCATGGTGCCTGATAATATTCTAGACGTGGAGCTCCGGGAGCGGGAACCCAAACAGTGCAGAACACACACTTGGTCTTAAACTATTTTATATTTTTTGATGACTGTATAATAAAGTTTTTTTCTATTTAAAAATTTTAGAAATATGAGCTGGAGGTGTGGCTCAGGTGTGGAATCGTGCCTACTATGTACAAGACATTGGGTTCTAAGCTCAACACTGTAATAAACAAATACATGGAAAAATATCCAAATCCAAAATTGGCTCGGGAGAAGAATCAAGTGAATATTTGTTGAAAGACTATGTGTAACACAGGTATCTTCTTTGGAAAGATTATTAACCCGACTGAATTTTATTGCTGGTCTTCTGATTTCTGTCCAGTACAGGTTGCCTTAAAAGGAAGGAAAATTTGTAGACTGCTTGATAATCTAAAAATATTTGTGCAATTATATCAGCTTGAATCTAGGGAAAATAGAAAATAGAAATCTGGCTCTAATAAGTAGAGCATATGTAGAAGACATACTACTGTACTGATATAGGGGAAAATGTAGCTCCTAACCTGCTAGATGTCAGATATGCGGAATTTTGTGTTCCTTGAAACTAAGGCATGAATTCTAAAAAACAATGGAGTTTAAAAGTAGGAAAAAACTTATTGAGACAGCTCCTGAGAGACAGGGGGAATTCAAAAGTGAGTTGCCACAGAGCCCACTTCTCTGAGAATGTTTGATAGAGCAAAGTCATGAGGTAGGTACAACATGGGGTCAAATCTATGATCAACTAATGAGATTACAAGTATAGCCACTTAGATAATATTGATCCAATAAGGAAGCAGGTCATGTACTGGTACATGGGAGGGACAGACATTTTTAGGAAGGGTGGGTCCAGAGGTCCTGGTCACCCACCTGGGTGGCTAATGTCTATCTAGAATTTATTGGACCAAGTGATAACAACTATAGCACAATTTCAAGTTTTTACTTATCCCTCAGGGAGGTGTGTAGGCCTAGTCATTCCATCTCTATCTTGAGGCCAGGCCTTTGAAAGATGCACCTCCAGCCACACTTGTACTGTGTTCACATCTTCTGCGCTGATTCCCTCCAGGGCTAAGCCCTGCCTGATTGCCTATAATATTTGTACCTAACTTGGCTGTCTACAATACTATCACGAGGAGAGTAGGAACTAATGAAGAAGACCTATAGGGTTAAGGTTCTTTGAAGTAGTATAGGAAGTGAAGCCAGTGGTGAGGCTGATGTGAATGCATAATGCTTCGTTCATTTTTGCGGACACACACTCCCAACAGCTCCCCAAGTCTTGCTGTGCAGGTCTTCTACTCACCAACTGTGTGTAATCCTGAGGAATGCAAGATTCTGTGCCTCAAACTGCTAGTGTGTAAAGCAAGATAGGAAAGCTGTTATGCTCACTTTATGTTTGCTTTGATTGTCAAAAACCAGAAAATGTGTGATAGCGTAGATTTGCCTTAATGATAGCATTTTTATAAGTGAAGTGAGAAAAGTGATGATTTTTGAGGCTACTTACTGTTAATGCAATGACTAATGTAACCCTTGGGGACCTAAAATTATACTTGACGTCATCCTCGAAGTAGTCACTCTATGTTTTCAAATGAAAAATTAAAATGTAAAACACTGAGAGAAGGCTTCCCTTGTCAAAATCCTGAAGCTGTTTGACTAAACCATTCCAACTCAGAAGTGCAGTTACACAGTTAATTATAGGTTGTATTTGGAGCTTAGAAAGTATTCCATGAGTACTTGGTCAGCGTGGATATCACAGACTACAGGGTTGCCTAACTTTTTAGATGAAATAAATTATTGATCTCAGTTCTTAATGCTTGACTTTATTAAGAAACTAGAGCTTAAGTGAGAATATGGTATTAAATGTGCTTTTTAAACAATTTTATTGAACTTTGGTAGCTAATATAATTGTCATGCATAGTAACAGGACAGATTAGCAAAGGAGTGTTTTAAAACCAGCATTATTTATGATCAGTAAATAAAAATAGCCAGTAATTCACTAACAATAGTTTGCATACAACTGGATGTAAACTGATTTTGGCTGTATTTGCTTTCTTTGTATTAGTCATTGAGAAACATATCATAGCTATATATAGTCAGAATATAAATCATGCCCACTGCATTGTTAAAGGTATTTAAAATATTAAAATACATTCAACTCATTTCCCTTTAATCTTATTTACCTCTTTACAGTTACTAATGAGATACAGTTTCTTAAATGAAGCTTAAGCTTCCTCTTCTCTTTCTAATGAAATCACACTAACGAAGACTGAAATCATTCAAGGAAGCTCTAAAAGTGAAGTTGCTATAAATGAAATATCCTATTTCAAAATAGGATGTGATGCCATTAAAAATCACAAAACTGTCTGGAAATGTGAAGAATTTTAAACACAAGATTACTTGTTTTACTGAATTCATTAAAGCATGCATCCAATTTTCTTCATCCATTTATGAATGAAAGTAGCTCACTGTATACTTTCCTATAGTTCTGGCTAATATTAAATTGTACAGAACTAAATGAATTCATCTGTGTTGTCAGGTTTGGGTTCCTCATGTTATAAAGCTGGAGTTCTCATCGGAAATGTGATACTTGTCATTTGATTCCATTACTTATTTTATGAAGTGTGAGACAGTAAAATTTCTTCATTGTTTTAATCAAGGACCAGTTGAGTACTCGTAAATTAAAGATATTTAGATGTCAAGGCAATAAAGCCCATGAAATGAAAAGGACCAGACAACCAGTTAAAAGAATTCCCGTGTGTCAGGTTGCACAAATAACACAGCCACGAAGTGAGGATTAATTTCTCTCAGATAACATGTTATCTTGTTTTAATGTGATTAAAAAATCCCCACTGGGCCTGATGTTAATCTCTTCTCCAAAGGTCTGGATCTTATCGTGCTTAGGAGCTACTTTGGAAATTAGAGACTGCACTGGAGAAGAACTCTCAAGAGCTGGTATCGGTTTTTACGATCTACTGTGGGCTAATGAGAGAGTGGCTCAGCTTGCGAAGATTAGCACTGGGGCTGCCTGCCTGGCTTCACACTGCACAGGAGGACAGCTCGGAGCTCCAGGAGGCCGAGCCTAGGGCAGCGAGACACTCAAGGGAAAATTTTAATGGTTTGCCTTAAGAATCTTTTGCTTTAGGATTTGTTCTACTGGTCTACCCTACGTCCTCCTGACATTTAAAAAATTTCCCTTCTTAGTCCAAAGCTTATACTATATAAAGTGTCCTTGCTTTTTAAGTTAAAATTCACTGTCACACTCATTCCTCTAACATTTAGCGAGTCTTTTATGCACCTGTTTCCACCATGCTAGGGGTGGGGCACAGCAGTGAGCGAGGATGATGAGGCACTTGCCCTCCCGGGCGGTGCGATTCACGAGGAGTAGATGGAGCACAGAGCCTTCAAACCTGGAGATGTGTGGCCTCCCTGAAATATTACATTTCCCTGTACTCTTCTGCTGTGAGGCTTATGGGTTGTGTTTGTGTTTGTATACAAGGATCATCGATTCATTCACTCATTATTCTTTCAACACATACCAAGTATTAATGGCTACCACAGTCTTTCTAACCATCGAGTGGGGAAAGTGCGCTGGTCCTGACCTCAAATATCTTATGATTGCGTATGGGAGGCAATATGCATAGATATGTTGTCATGAAGGGACCACTACACAGAATTATGGAAATCCACACAAAGAGGGGTCACTTTCCCTTGACAGGGTCTGGAGAGGCTCCAGGGATAAAGAAGATGTAACGTGGGCCTTGTAATTATCGGGGCTCTGACCATATGGCAGAAAGGAAAAAGTTAGCCCAGGAAAAAGACAGGAAAAGAAAGGCACGGAGTTGGAAACGCAGAAATGAATGAAGAAAGAGCAAGAGCTCAGCTTGGCTGGCTGTGCATTTCACCGCTGGTAGAAAGCAGGTAGGAAAATGCAGGTGACAGTAGAATGTTCCAGGCATTCTTCTTGCCTGTGGCCAAGGACTACCACAGAATTCTCACGTACTAGGAAATCCCTTTGTGGAGCACACTTTGAAATCCGAGTGTTCTATAGCCATCCTGTCTCAGGGCGCTGATCCTTTACATATTCTCTTACACTTGTACCAAGTTCACCAAAGTTCAGTTCTAGGGAGCCTGGAGTGAGTTAGGCATAAATCAGAACCAGCCGAAGTAGAGCCCTAAAATACACATTCATCGGTACAGACAGATGTGCCGCGGCCCTGCTTCGCTTCCGATCCGAGCCATCTGGAGTGCGCCCGCCCTGCACAGCCTCAGCTGGGAGCCTGGGCAGTTCCGGGCGTCCGGTGGCTCTGCATCCCGCAGTTTTATTCCCGTTTCATCCTGACCTACTGCAGGGTGCCCACCTGCCCACAGGAAACAAGAAGTTGAGGGAACATGTGGGCCAGCTCAGCCTATGTTTTGTAAAATTGACAGTGATGCAGTCAACTCCCATTTCCAGGAGTTTGGCTTGCTGGGACTTCCATGGCTGAATCCTTCCAGCAGGCACCATGAGTATCCCTAGATGGAATTATGAGACAAAGAAAAAAGACAATAGGAAGGAGAAAACGTTCAGCTGACTTCAGCACGCTCTTTCATTGCACATTATTCATCCTGCTAGCATTTTAATTCACCTGTAAAGTACATGTTACGTACAATTTCTACTGACTTTTAGGGGTGTTTAGCTTAAGACAGAATAAAAACTACTATGACTACTACTACTACAACTACTACTAATTTTATGGTGCATGTTTCTGGCTAAATAACTACTAACAAAAGTTCACTGTTACTTTCATTAGGAATTTTCTCTTTTACAAAAATCAAAAAATGCAAACTTTAAATAGGGGCCAGGCATAGTGGTACACACCTGTAATTCCAGTACTCTGGTGGCAGATGCAGGAGGATCGTTGTGTGTTCAAGGCCAGCCTGGGCTACAAAGTCAGCTCATGGCAAGTCTGAACTGAATAGGGAGACCTTGTCTCAAAAAACACAAAACAACAAAGCAAAACCCCAAATAGGTACAAAATAATTAAATACATACGCATAAATAGAGAATGATCAGAAAGAGAAAAAATGGGATGCTAAAAAGTTTCCCACACGAATGTACTTGGATAATTTTCATGATGGTTTATTTAGTAATGTTTCACAGACAGTCATGTATAATATGGCTAGATGTGTACTTATCAAATGAATTTCAAACTTCTCTGAGCTTCCTGTTTTTGCTTCTTTTCATAGCTCCATAAAAAGCTGCTCAGCCCCTAAAGGGGGGCTAAGGATGCTTGACAATTTCCGCAGCACAGGAATATAATATTCAAATGAGGACACTGTGCGTTCATACTGTAAGATCAGTCTTAGGGGTGGACACCAAAACGGACGCACTGTTTCAGGCCTGCACGTCACACTGAGAGACAGCGTCCATTTTATTGTTCATGTGCAAAGCTCAGCCCAAAGGAGGACAGGTCTCCCCGCTACTAGGCTCCAGTAACCCAGTACACTTCAGATTATTTTGGCTTTTGAGAGAAGGAGGAAAATCATTGCTCATATGGGTTCTAACGGTCAAAAATTGAAGCTGTTACCATGAGGACAAAATTTTATTTTCCCCCTCTCTCCATGACTTGCCTGCTTAGTTTAATCCATTTGGTTAAGAGTAAAAAAAAGAAAGAAAGAAAGAAAAACCCACCTTTCAAGAAAGGTGCAATCACTGATTTTTTTCATGCAGTGTTCCACAAAAAAATCAGCACTACTATGTGATATGAACGCCCCAGGGATAGGAGGTAGAGGGCAAAAACCACCTTTTATCCATGATTGACAAATAGCACCTAATGAGAAGAGAGAGGCAATTCAGGTCTGAAATCTCACTCTCTCCCTAGCTTTGCAGGGCAGCTGGGCGCTGCTGTTCTCACTTGGCAGCCTTTGAGGTGTTGCCAGGAAAAAGGACCGGAGTGACAATCGATTCTCTCCTCCTCCGGTCCCCCGAAGCTCCGGTAAATGCATGCGGTTTGCTCTTTCAAAGAGCATCCAGCTGCAAACAATTTCACCATTTCTCCTTGCAGTGAAACCCTGGGGTCTGGAAATGCGTTGCATGGTGATAATGACCTGGGGAGAGTGGGAGAGTGAGGCTGAGATCTAACGTCCCTGGAAGAGGCGTCTGTTAAGCGGAGAGCCAGTTGGTAGCTGATGAGTAAACAGGAGAGAGAGGAGTAGAAAAAGAGGCTAGTGAAAAGGAAAAACCCAATCAGAGCTCTGCCACAGGGAGCTTTGTGAAGTAGTGTCCTGCTGGGGGTATGCACAGCAACGTTACATTTCATAAAATTAAATAGACAAATTTAATGGAACTGGCTTGGAAAACATGTAAGAAAAGGGGTACAGATCAGTGACCTAAAAACTGAGGTAGCTCTTTCACACACTTCTTAAATCTCTTTTAGATTTCTTTCCGCATGTATGCATCTCTGTATATGGACCAGTACCCATCTCTCTCCCTTCCTCTTCTGTAGCCATGTCTATATACAGCGCTTATCCTCACGCAGTTACACCTGTGTATTCACTCAGGTAAAGTCCTGTGTGGTCTTCCTTCCTGCCCCCTGCAGCCCCAGGCACATCTTTCCTTCCCCTGTGTTTTCCATCGTAACTAATGATGGTAACTGCTCAGGCTGAAAATCTTGCATTTATTCTCTTATCTCTGTCTCCGTCCCCATGTCTGTCTATCTCTCTTTCTCCTAAGGCATCAGCAACATGTTTTGAGCCTGTTTTTTACCTACTTGGAATCTAGCTAGTTCTCATCTACTTCTTCCTACCAACTGGGCTGGAAGGGCCCATCAGCCACTGTCCTCTCTTGCGTGGGTTGTTTGGACAGACTCGTAACTTATCTCTATGCTTTTCCTTGCTGTATCTTATCCCCAACTCAAAGGCTGGATTGAGTCTTATAAAAACATAGGTGAGGCCATTAACTGTTCTGCACCAAGACCACTAATGGTTTCCCATTTCATTCAAAGTCAAATCTAGAGTTTCTATTATGGCTAAAGTTATTCAAGGGGTGTGGCATTTTGGGTAAAATAGTTTTTTCGCTGCTCAGAATGTATGATACTGAAAATTCTCTGATATCGCTGCCTACCCCCAGTGTCAATAGGGCCCCATAGTTACCGGATGACCAAAAACATGCACATTTTCAAATGGTTCTTGAAGTGACAAGATAAATTCCAGTGGAGAAGGATTTCAGCTCCTTCTCCACACTTGGTTCTTAGCTCATTCCCCTTTGCTTCCCTGTGGCTTTCTCTGCCTCAGAGACCGCTTGCTGCTTGCTCTGTGAGCCAAACGCTTTGCTAGGGTGGTGCTACGTTTTCACGGTCTTCTCTGCCTGGGACCTTCTCCCTCAAGTTGCTTTAGTTCCTTGAGATCATTTCATACAAAGATCATCGCAGTGAGGCCACCTTTTTATATCCCCTTGCTCTGCTTTGTTTTTGCCTCTTAGCACCTGGCACTATTAAATATACTACGTGCTTTCTTACTAAGCGTGTTCATCATGACATAGCGTTCTCCTTTACTAAAATACGAGTTCATCATGTTAACACCTGCATTCTCAGTATCTAATGTAGTCCTAGCACATCATAGGTACTCGATAAACAGAGATCATCAGATATTACAAAATAGAGTTATTCCATGTATTATATATCAGCACAATTTACTAAATTAATCATTCTTCATCTTTTTATGTTGGGAAACTCTCTGAAAATCCAGGAAAAGCTATGCATTGCGTCCCAAGGAAAGAGTATGCTTAGGCGACCCAACCCTACATCTTATGAAGCTCATCCATGAACATCTTAATTTATTTTAATTTTGGCAAGAGAACCAACGTTTTCTCTTCACTGTATTCTTCACAGTGTAAGGAAACTGTAATAGCATTGGTTGGCTCAGTGACCAGTAAGGGCCCATTCTCAAGAAAATAATGGAAGACCAGCTTTAATCTGGAAATCTGAAAGAAGCCTGTAGTATCCTGCAGCAAGGTCTTTTTCTTTTCTGTCTCTTTAGAATTGGTCTAGTGGAAGGAACTACTAATACAGATGTCAAATTTACAGAGGCTGAAAGAGGGAGGGAGAGTTCTAGAGGGAGCGCTCTAGAAACAAATCCAGAAGATGCCATTGACAGGTTTGACAGTGGACAAATACAAATACAGTGAGTTATAAGAGACAAAGAGGAAATAATACAGATTAAAAATGCCATTTGTGGAAGTATGAGTTGGTGAGGATGAAACTTTAACAGAACTTGGGGGCTCCGGCTGACTGCACTCATGGAGATTTGCAGGTGCTGAAACAACGAGTTAAACTTTGAGGCTGCATAAATGAAGTTACAGTAACTAAGAGATACAGGATAGTTTCCCTCTACTTTTTTGAACCAGTCAACACTAACACGGTAATGCCATGTCTAATTTTAGGTGCTACAAGTTTTCGTGGACTGCCACAAACCAGAGAAATCTTAACCAGAATGATGAGGGGACAACAAACTAGAAACCAAAGGTGTTTCATAAGCAGATTTGAAGAGTGTCCATCTTCAATGAAAAGCTAATATGCTTGCAATATACAGAATTTTGAATACGCCGTAATAAAATTATAGCCTACTAAATTGAAAGAGAACAAAAAGTTGATAGGAAAAAGTACCCTCCCTCCCTTTCCCAGGGATGATGACAATGATCACTGTCTTGTTTTCTCCCAGAAATAGCCATCTATTCATAATGTGTGTGCATGAATGTCTCTGATTTGGGCACTTGCCTTCAGTGGAGTTGGAGGATGCCACACTGGGAAATGTGTGGAATGTGGAGGAGCAGCTGCAGGGGCCACCTGGGGGCTGCAGGGTTTCCAGGTCAGCAGGGTGTCTCTCGCTTTCTCCCTTGGGTAGTCGGATCCAGGATTTGTGAAGGATTAACCTTGTAGCTATTAAGAGCACTTCTACACTTTTGAGTTTAATCTAAGCATCTGAAAGATGGTGGGTGGTACCTGATAATTCATTTCAAGTGCTTTGGAGTTGGAAAATACAGCTAAGGAAGAGAAAGATGAGAGATATTTAACAGTTATTTTATAGTGAGATATGTTTTCATAAAGCATATTAACGTTAACCTTTGTGAAGCTCTATAGTCCAACTCTACCAGATTTGCCTAATTTTTTCTCTCCCTACTAACTTGTCTAAACTTTAGACATAGTCTGGACATTTTAAGAGACTTCACTGAGTGGTCCTCCTTCCTTCCTAAAGTATCTTTCCTTGCTCTTGAATAAGAAGAACTGTTAATTTTGCAAAGAGCTGACTCAGTTTGTTTTATCCCACGAAAGCAAAATAGGTTAGTATATGAGTAACTGGTCAAAAACTATAGTATTTGACAATATGTGCTTAATTTCTAAACCCACTTTTTACTAAATTTTTTAGCTGAGGCAGTTTCATCTCTCCAAGCCTTAATTTCTTTGTCTTTAAAATATTGATAATGACTGAAATTTAAAGTGTTGTTGTGAGATCAAATGATATGCTATGAAAGCTACCTGGGACACAATGAATGTTTAATAGCTATTAGTATTGTAGCTATTAGTGTTTAATAGATACTAGAACTTACTGTTGTACACAATTTAGTGGTTTATTCAATGCTACCTTTTGCTATTTACAATTTTTTTATGGTTTTGGATGGATCTTTTCAAATAGATATTAAACTCTTCAAGGGCAAGACTTAGGCATTATAATTCTGTCTAGATACATAGAATCCATTCTATAAGTATTTAAATAATCAAATTATAAAAATAGTTAATCAATTTTCAACCTTAAGTTAGGTTTACAGAATGCTTAATTCTTTGGAGCAGTTTAACTGGAAGCACTTTTAGAATAATTATAAGACAGTGAATTTAAAAAACATTCTAAAATTTAAAAAAAAAATCTACTTTGATGAAGTCAGTCATGTCCAAAACACTGTTTCTACAAAATTTGCATTTATCTCTTGGTTTCACTAGAACTTGGAGAATCTCCCATTTTTTAATTTTTAAAATTATAGTAAACATTACTAGCAGTATACAAATCTTATAAAGTAAATCTCACTTTCAGAGTTTTTTTTTTTATTACTAGGTTCTAGACAGATCAATGGGTGAAATTAATCTATGAGTTATGGTATAATGGCATGCAGAAATGACACCAGAATTTGGAGGCAGATTTATTTATGTTGATGAGCACTGACTGGGATGATTCCCAGAATATCAGGCCCCAATCTCCAGTGGCTTAGGGCTTTTATGTGATGCCTAGCAGCTCTTCTGATTAGCTAGCAGTCTGAGATCATTGGTTACAAGGGTAGATTAATGGTCACCAGTTTACGAAGCTTGGTACAATGAGACCTATATGTTCAGTTACATTCTCATGGTTACAGGGGTCAAGAAAGTAATTACAAAGCCATGAAGCCATTACAGAGCTAGGCAATTTCAAAGGAACAAAGTTTTAAAAAGAACAATTCCTCTTGTACAGTTTTTCTCTTTCAGTGATAGTCAATGGCACTGTAGAAATCTCCATACTACAGCACCCCTGAGAGCCTAATCTCAAGGCGGATTGCTTTTTGTGAGAAGTATCATTTTTTATAATGTTAGTTTGCATGAAATCTTCTGGTTTGCATTTTTAAGAGACTCTATGCATCATTAAATGTGCATGAAACATATTTGCAGAAGTCTGTTTTCTTATATTTAGACTTACCTCACCCATTATACGTAAGGTTTAATCTCGTCCATGCTTATCACATGGTTCCTTACCAACAGCATAGGGATTTTGTATCTCAAGACCATTTATTTAATATTTAGTCATTTACACTTTAATTCTAAGGACAACTAAGAGTAAATATTGATGTTCCATGACTTGGATGAACTCAGTTAATGCACTATAGAAAAGGAATAGGTAGACTGGGAGAAGATAGAGGAGAGTGACCACTGCATATGTTGTATGGGTTTCCATTTTTTTCCTCCCCATGGACCCCCACCAGTTTTGTTTTCTTTGTTGCTCTTTTCTCATGGAGCCAACTACTTCCAGAGAAACCTTGAGCGGGCTGTGATTCAGCTAGCCCTCTGCGTCAGGTACTGATACCCAAGTGGCCCGGCAACTCAACCTTAATCACAAGTAGCTTGAGTTGCTGAGAAATTCATAAATGAGTTTCTCCCTTTTATGAAGGAATTCTGAAAATTACTTTTTCCTCGTGGCTGTAGTCATTTGTGGTTGTGGGCTTAGTGTTATTAGAAGCCATCCTGGTCCATCCTGAGGGCCACATTATTCTATCTGTGCAGGTGACAGTCCTGAGAGCACTGAAAGCGTCAGTCAGTGAAACCTTCATTAAGTTCATGTACCTCTGAATTTATGGCCATGCAAACCAATAATTTCCTTGATGTTTAAGCCATTTTAAGTTTTCTGCAACTTGTCACTGACAGCATGCTAAAAGATACAAACATATGCTGAATTTATGCACATATACTTTTTAATGAAATCATCACCATCTAATCTTTGTTTCAGGAGTTCTGGGTGTCTAGGTGAATCCCTGGGAACTAGGATTGAATTTCTCATCTTCAGTTAGTTACTATTGTATTTCAAGCCAACATTCTTGGAAAGAGGAGACAGAGGAAGAAAACGTGGCTCATTGCTAGCTATGATTATTATACGGAATACAACCTTGATTTAGTTGGTGAGATGCATTTAAGGAAAAGAATACAACTCATAAATGAAAAGAATTTCTAATCTGTAGAAATCGGTATCAAATTGGATGGACTGATTTTTAAATATTATACTTATAAATTCATGTGGATTGAGGTTTGAAAGCTAAAATTCCCTAAAATACGAATTTCCATCCGTTTTGAATGTAATCTAATATTTTCTCAGAGTAAAGCCTTCCCACTCCACCTATAATTACAATGAAACTTTATGTATCTGTTGATCAAGAAAATCTATAATTAAATAGAGTAAAGCTTTTCAGTAAGTTTTAAACGTATCTAGGATAAGACCAAAAGCCTAGAAATAAATAATATGGAGTTATGTAGCTATGGAAGACATACTGTTTATTCAGTCCAAAGAAGTGTTTTATGTGTGAATTCAGGAGTCTTTGCAATAATTCGAAGAGGTAGAAAGCATGTTTTGAGGGAAAGGGTTCTGAATGTGTCCAGTACTTTGTGTGACAAACACTAATAGGTTTACATTTTTTCCCTCCATGAAATTTTACATGCTTACTATCAGTTGCTGAGCTTTACTGTAAACAGGGAAACCAGCATAAAACCAAGAGGAACAGTAGGAGAAGCAAGGTCTGCGCCTCGTTAGCTCCCCACTGTTTATTCTGACGGTCAGGCAGCCTGAGAGGACTCAAGCAGGCTCTGAATTCAGAGTTCTTGAATATCAGACAGGTTGTGTGCCTTGCCTGGCTACTCAAAGTGAACAGAGCCTCAGAATTAGACAACTGGGGGGAGCAAAGCCCCGGCCAACAGTAGCAGAGCGGTGATGGCGCAATGAAACGGCTATTTGCTCTCAGCTTTGTTTAGGAACATGTATACCATAGATTCTTCGGGAAACCCATTTTTGAAGTATTCTGTGGGTCACTGACACTATTGGACTGTTGTTATTCAGTCCCTATGAAAATGCTTTGGATGTGAATTGTAACCATACTGTTATGGCTCTTGTTTAGATGTTCCTCCAAAGCCACACGCAGTCATAGGTGAGGCTTCTACAGAGGCGACTGGATGTAGAGTGTGTGATGCTGGAATTTGTTCATGGTGCAATGCTAGGATTAAGGGCACTGGGATTAAGTGTGCGTGATTAGTAAATTAGTCCACCAATCTGTTTGGCATCTGTCCTAAGCCAGGTAGCCTAGAAAGAATATAAAAGGGACAGAAAGAAGCTGCTACTGTCACTTGCTGGTTGTTATGTCAGTGCTGGCTAGCTTCTGCCTGCTCTGCTTTGCCGTGGACTGTTGCTTCCCTGTGATGCCCCTCTGCTACGCTACCCTGCCTTGGAGCCAGCTGATTACTGAATGAAACCTCTACATGCTGTGAGCTAAATAAACCTTTCTTCCTTTAAATTTGGGTGTCTGGTATTTTGTCTCAGCAATAAGAAAAGTAATGAAGACACTATTCTATCAAAAAATCACATTAATTCTGGCATTCTTTGCATATATTCTTATATTTTAAAAGACCCATAACTGTTTTGAGCATTAAAATAATTCTGTTATTTCTTTAAAACAGAACAAAAGTTAAATTAGTAGTCCTTCTCCCTTTCACCGAGTCAGCAGCCTTGTCACATGAACGGGAAAATGGAAAAGGAAGCATATCTGCTTCTCCACACTCCATGGTATTTGAGGTTTTCCCTCATTCCCTTTTATTTGCTTCCACAAAGCCATCTCAACTCAAGGAAGAGAAATCACAGCAGATTAAATTTTAGGTTTTGTATTTTTCTAGTAAACTATCCTCATAGAGGACATCTCTAGGGAGCACTCCACAATGACCAAAGAGATGTCAAACTGCAAGGTCGTGTACTGTTAACTCCCTCTACCCAGAATACCAGAAGAAGTGTTGGCCTCAAACGGAAATTGCTGGTTCCTCTTCGCCCTCACCGCGGCAGTGGGAGGAGGACAGGGGAAGAGTTGGCATCACAGGAGTGTTGTGAGACTTTCCCTTTTGAAATTCTGAATGTGCTCTAAAAAATATATGCTGGGGATGACCATGAGTCATATGTTGGTGCTAAGTATGCTCTGTCATTCGTGAAATTAAAAAGTATTTTGCAATCCCCTCTATTCCTCCCCAGTGGACACACAGTCCACTTTCTGTCTCCAAGGACTAGCAGCTATTCCTTCCAGAAAGCCTCCCCTGTACCACTACCCAGGTTCAATCCAGTTCATGGCTGCTTTGGTCAGCTCAGTAACACACGATATATCCAGTAGCACCCTTTGTGACATTATTTTATAATACCTGATTTTACTTCTAGACTATAAAGTCTCTGAGGGTGGTCTCCAGGCTATTCTTGGTGACTGCAATTATGGTCCCGAAAGAATACGTAGTACGTAGTAGGGCCCAATAAATGATTATTTTATTGCCAAAAAATTGTTTCTTGGGCCATTTGTGAGAAAATGGATAAGCCTTAAGACCATAATGTTTAGTGAAATAAATCAGACACACAAGCTAAAATATCATGTGGATTCTCCTATAAAAGAAACTCAATGTATAAATAAATTAAAGACCCAAAGAAAGAGTAGCTAATAGAAAAGAGAGAGAGAGAGACCTTTTACTAACAGGAATGGGACCAAGAGCTGGAGGAAGGGGAGGGGATGAAAAAAAGATGAGAGATGTACATGGACCAGCTCTCCACAGGACTGCAATCACTACATACTGCAGACATACTAATAAAAACAAAAAATTAAAAAAATATTTTCAGGTTGTTCCCCGAAGGCCTTTTTCAGATTGTGTGTAGCTGAAAGGAAATACACTTTCTAAAAACTATAAACAGGCCATTAGCCCAAGTGGCAATACTAAATGTTAAAATGTCTAGGGTTATATTGCCAAAGTAATGGGACAAACCCATGACTTACTACTGTTATTCTTTCTTTAAAATAAGTTTTCTGGCTGGGGATATAACTCATCAGCACAGTGACTGCCTGGCAAATGTGCGGTCCTGAGTTCAATTCCCAGTACCAAAAAGAAAAGTTTTCTGGATGTGCATAGTTGTCTATTTATTAATCTAATCTACAGTCACTTGTTGGGTATTGTGGTACATACCTTTAATCCCAGGTATTCCAGAGGCTAAAGCAGGAGGGTTCCAAGTTTGAGGCCAGTTTGGCTAACTTAGTGAGACTGTCTCTCCAAAAAATAAGAAAAGTTAAAAAGGACTGGGAATATAATTTAGTTTAGAAAATAAAAGCAAAACTGGGCGCTATGGTACATACCTGTAATCCCAGTGCTCTGGGATCCTAAGGCAGGATGATTGCAAGTTGGAACGTAGCCTGGGAAATTTAGGGATTTAATAAGACTCTGTTTCCAAATACAAAAATAAAATAAATTTTAAAAGGCTGGGGAAGTAGCTCATTGAGAAGGTCCATGGTTCCTTCCCCAGTGCAGCAAAAAACAAAACAAAACAAAAACCCCAAACAACCCCCCAATCCAGTCACTGAGTCTTGTTGAATATAAAAGACAGAAAAATTGTGAATAAGTCTGTCGGTAAATGAAAAGGGCAGCTACTAGGTTAATTCAGCAATATGTACTGAGGGCCTAATATCCACCATACACTGCATAAGTGAGCTAACATGGAAGCATAAAACTCAGGGTCTAGAAAGAAAGGACAATGTGTTCAACTGCAAAAGTACATCCTGGAACCTCCTGGCATCGAGAGACTTATGGCACTCTTCACCCAGCCAGCAGTTTCCTGGCCTCCTGCCTTATGCTGGACTTCAGAGACACGGTGATGGGTGGAGACATGAGGACACAGACCTCTCTGGAAGGTGACATCCGCTCCTGCACACTGGGCGTCCTTACCCGATGTCCTGCTTATATAGCAGAAGCAGTTCAGGTCAGACTGAGCTGATTGTTTCCACCACAAAGTCAGCTTTTTCTTATAACATCTTCACTTCTGTTCCTTCAGCTCCTGAGGTCTTTGGCATCACACTGTGTTTTCCTTTACTTCTTTCTTATAATAGTTCACTTTACTGGCCCAATACCTTGCCGTCATCTTTTTCCATATTCCCCCCACCCCATTTCTCTCCCTCCAGCATAATCCCAAGCCTCCTGTTTGGTTTCTTTTCTCTTCTGCTTCTTTTTTCTCTCACTGAAGTGGATTGAATGTTAGACAATTCTTCATAAAGACAAAAAGTCATCACATCACCACCTTCCTGTTCAGCAGCCCCCAAAATCTCACTGCGTGCTGACTGAGTAAGCAATGTCTTCTCATCCTGTCTTTCACAAATTCTGATCACACTAACTGATGACTATAAATTATATGTGTGTCCAGGTTACAACGGTGCTGAGCTACTTCCTGCAGCGAGTATTTCTTAAAATTTCTGGATCTGATTATCCAACTTTGCTTTGGATTTCTTTTTTTTTTTGTAAAGGAAAAGTGTTTTCAGCCTGTGTGCTGAGACTTTCTGAAGGTTGCTGCCTGCCATTAAACCCCAATACCAAGGGTCCAGGCCTTCTGCTGCCTCTCCCATTATATATTCTTTGGCGTAATTTTTATTTTGGATTGTGAGAGCCAAAAGAACTGCAGTGCTCTTCTTAGTGGCTGGAGGGAGGAAAGAAATGGTGTGCAGCGCAGTTAGACTCCTCTCGAGAGAACAAATGGATGAGAAAGACTGGCAGCGGTCAGGCGTTAATAATTTTGGTTTCCAATCACACCCATTTGCCAACTGTAATAAACACTTGGCACCTCCAGCTTCTTGCTTTCTGCTTTTCACTTGTCAGCGCCATGGTGTAAAAACCTCACTGAAGGGGCCTGACAGCATCAGTACTTGTGCCAGCAGCCGGCTCGTAAGGCTGGTGCTGCCCCTCACCCTGCAGATGAAGGGGACCATCAGAGCTCTCCCTAACACACTCATTTCTTGTCTTCATACTTTTTTCTGAAATGACATCTTCCCATTTCTGCCCGTCCCAGGCCTGTCATCCAAGTGCACAGTTCATGCCAACCACTCTGATGCTTTCCCCAGCTTCTTTAATAGCAGAATGAACGTAGTCTATGCCAAACAAGCCTTCCTGATTACCTTGAATAATATGCATAATTCAAGACTAATTTTCCCATATGAATTCACAGTGGTGGCAAGTACTTCCATTTGTCAGCTAAAATGGGACTGCCACATGGTGACAGCAGAAAGAGAATTTATAATGTACTTCATACATTGAAAAACACACAAATCCTGACAAATTTTAAACATTTGGAGAGATGCACATTATTTGAGACATACTGCAGGTACATGAAAGGACACCTGGAGTAGATCTATTTGTCTATAGCCAACTCACGTGTGATCTAACTGGAGACCACTTTTAAAAACTATAATCATGAAGGGTAAGCTTGTAGGATGTAAAAGCCCCCGGCAGGGAAGGTTAGTGTGGAGCTTTTCATCCAGGCCAAGTAGGAATACATAGTATTCCCTACAGATATTTTCCCCCTAGATGAATCTGTTGTGCTTAAGAATCTCCTCTGCTGGGTTCAAAATGTCCAGATAAATGGTATGGAATCCTCTGTGCCTCCCTCCACTTTTCCCTTGAAATGTTAGTAAAACTTGACTCAAAGTACCTAAAATTTTAAGCTTATTTCTCTTCTTCTAAAACCTTTCTGCCAAAACCTGTAATACCAGCTTCTTTCCTTGTCACCTGTTTTAATAAGTAAATATATAATAAATAAGTTCGTTCATTAATCCACACAAACTGAAGTCGGATGGGATCTGGTAATTATGTGGATGGCACTGGGAGAATGAGGTCTTACTGTGAAGGGTGGCTTTTCCATCCCCCTCCTCCTTTACGTTCCACTCCTCTTCAGACCTTTCTCATAGAACCAAAAATACCTTCCACTTTGTCTTGCAGAATAGTATGAAAGAAAATCTTACTCTAAGTATCCATCAGGTTTTTTTCCTCTGAAGAATGTTACTGTCCTCCGTGGAAGGAGTTTTGGTAAACAGTTTCCTTAGCAATACTATTCTGCTAGGGCAGAATAGTAATCAGGACAAGTCACATGGATAGAATTAATATACATTATGTATGGCAGTAGGGAAATAAAATCACTTTTATTTTCAAAACTGTTACTAGGAAGAGATCATGTTTGTTGGGCTTGGTTGTGTGGTACCTAATTCAGGTCTTGCTATTTATTTCATAATAAGGTGTAATGCTACTGAGTGAGACAGGATAATTCAGGGGTCAGACAATGGCAGCAGTTATTGCCCTGAATGTAGAACTCACGCCAGAGATAGTCTAGCACAGTGACTGGGCAAGAGTGTGGGTTAGAATTTTAAAGCCCAAAGGTAGTGTGTGACCAAAGTTGATTAGAATGTAGTTGGAAACATGAGGGAAAAACAGTAAAAATTTGCAGAAGAGTGAGCCTACATCACAGAACACAAATTATCTCCCTAGTTCTTATCAAATTAATATGTTCTTTAATAAATATGCGTGAAACATTCATTTGAGAGTGCTGTTTCCCTGAAGAGAAAAGCTGAAATTATGAGGTGGTGGATGTTCCAGAGAACCTCTCTACTGCCAAATACCTTGCAGGGAAGTGGCTCTGAAAGGATACTTGCTGTGATGTGGGAGGTTTTCTAACTACATTTTGGAAATGGTAAAAAAAAAAAAAAAATCTGTCTGAGTCTTACTTTTTCCCTTATGTCTTAAAAATCAAGAAGAAGGAAGAATTGGACAGAGAAGGACTGAAAAAGAGGCCATGTATATGTTAAGTGATTTCCAAGTTTTGTCTGTTGAAGGATTTACAAAGAACTTTCAATGTTTATTAGTGGGCCCACAGTGAGAGGTCAACCTGTGAAACATGAAGATGTGAAGATTTAAAAATGGCTTTTATTTTTTACTTTGAGCAAAGGACTTATTAGTTTAGTGGCAAGAGTAAAACAGCAATACAGAAAGAAAAGACTATCAGACTGTCTGATATAAATAAACGGAAGTCTGCTGTTTTCAGAATGGTTATTTTTGCAGTAGTTGCTGCTCCATGCAGTCTGCCGACAGAGGCTTCCCAGGTCTCCAAATACCCATCCTTTCCATAGCAGTTTTATGGCTGAGGTTTATTGAGTGCCTGTGGGAATAGTCAGGTTGGTGGCAATTACCAAGAAATATTTCTTAGTTTACAAATTTGTTTTGACTTGAAAAAAAATCATAGCTCGTGGTACAGCTCTTGAGCGCAGAGGGCAACTGCATGTGTATCTCTGTCTCACTCCTGGTGTGTATACCTAACCTGTCTTCAAACACAAGAGAGTAGCCAGGCATGGCAGTGCACATCTGCAATCCCAGCACTCTGGGAGGATCACACGTTTGAGTTCAACCTGGGCAGTTCAGCAAGGTCCTATTTAAAAATTTATAAAAGCAGGCTGACACAGTGCAGAGTGAAGGCCCTTCATTCAGCCCCCAGTAGCAAAAAAGCAGAGTACAATAAACCAAGAGAGCAACTTTCCTGGAGCATTGCAGACTCCAGGGGCCTGAAGCCACCCAGTGACTGCGATGGAACCAAAGCCGGGAGACCAGGCAAGGCGTCCTCCGTGTCCTCATCTCCTTGCGCCCGGGCCCACTTCCTGCTTTACTAGCTTTGTGTGATGCTTATATTAGCATTTGTAATCTTTTTTCTTGAGTAAAATGAAATGAGCACTTTACTAGGATCTCTGAGATCCCCTGTTCCCTTTACTTAAAACGAACTCATACATGTACACAGTAAGTTTCTTCTTCATATTATGTGGATTCTTTGAGAAGAGAGTAATATTTTGACCTAGTAAATCTTGATGACTGAGGGTTATCAATCACTGAGTTTTCGATGGAAAGTGAGATATGAAAATACTAATAAATGAAAAAAAATAGACTAAACTCAACTGTTTACATGCACAGAGACATGGGTGCGTAAATGGAGATGTACTCTGTGTTGTGGTGGAGGAACTGTCTGAGGATTGAATCCACGCCCTTCACAGTGAGCTGCATTCCCAGCCCCTTTCCCCTTTTAAATTGTTGAATTTTCTGATAGTGTCCAGGCTAAATTGTTCAGGTGGGACTCCAACTTGCGATCCTCCTGCCTCAGTTTCCCAAGTGCCAGGATTACAGATGTGGGACCCAACAACTAGCAATGTACTTGATTTTTACACTGCCATATACCAATGCTTATTTTCAGAAGAAATGGAATGTCTTCCGAAATTCCATTTCGGAAGTGCAGTGTCAACGTACTGTGCCATGTTTATAATGCAATTATCAGTGTGTGTTGACAAGACTATTAGGCACTTAGAAGGAAGTGTTTCCAAGATGCACATATCATTAGTTAGGATTGTTTTGGGTGCAAGTAACAGAAAGCACAGTAGGTGATGGCTCAAACCAGTAGAGGACTTTTTGTTTTAACCTAGCAAGCAGCCTGGAAAATGGCTAGGAAGAAATGGCATCCAGGAAACCTGGATTTTGCTCCGTCTTTCATCACTCCTCAGAGGTTCTCCTAACTGAGGTTGTGAGCTTCTGAGGATTGAATTAGTATCACACTTGAAATCCTAGCAGGAGCAAGCAAGAAGAAGGTAAGGGAAGGTTTCATTTTTTATTTGGGAAGCAAGTACTCACCAGGGAACACTGCTCACAGCTCACTGGATGAAACCAACCACAAGATTACACAGCTCCTCTTAGTTTCAATGGAAAGTGCTTCTCAGATTTGGAAGCAGAGAAAGTAGAGCTCTATAATGGGCAGAGAGTGACTTCATATACAGAGGAAGCCAAGTGTGCGACACAGAAAGGTCAGAGGCAGAGTCATCAGCAGAGACAGATGTGCCCACAGTTCCACAGATCCTTCCAGCTGAAACCTCAGGCTGGGCTCAGCTCTGTGACTTCTCATTTTCTTCTGGGGAAACTTGGGTGTTGTGGCCACTTTGCCAAAAGTGCTTGTGCTTTCCTCCTTTGGCAAAAGAAATCCAGGGAAGCTTAAAATGTTATTTCATCAAGTGTTTAATTTTTCCACTTTACTTAATGGTGAGAACGGAGACTGGAGATTGTTTGGAGCAGCCACCAATCTTTGTGGTGGACACTTGATATTTCTTTTCTATGTTCTTATTTCTTGCTCCCTAAATCTAGGAAACCAGTGCCATGACTCACTTTTATAACAAACCCGGCTTATCAGGTCTAGGTGTCTGTCCTCTAAGATCTAGGATTTCTATCTTCCAAGGTGGCACCTGATAACTGTGCCAGACCCTATCCAGCCAAGGTTGCTCAGCTCCAAACTTTGCCTTTATTTCTTCATAAGCAGCCCATTTCAACGGTATTTTTAACTTTCTGGCAAAAAAGTTAAAGTTTCTTCACAATTATCCTTCTTAAAATAGTTTCATTGACTAACTTCGGAATTAAAAACTTCCATCCAGGCAAGGTGAGGGAGATATGTTGGAGCTATTGGCTTATGGAACATCTGAAGTGATACTGTACAGGGTTGGTACAAAGCTATTCTGAAATAATTATTGAAGATCACGTCCGCGATTTTGTTAAATGATGTTCACGACACCTGGTCATCGATCCATGTCTTTTAAAAGGCACAGGTGAAGATGCAAGGTATACAGGGTCAGACAGACCAGTCACAATCCTGGGATTGCCACGTCCACACATCACTGAGCCACTCTGCTTTGGAATGTTCTCTATTTTAAAGATTTACACTGAGGCATAAAGATAAGAATATAAAGGATCTAATGCGCCTGGCATATTAGTAGGTGTCATTCCTTTTAGGAGTTCGAAGATTGAGTTTCCAAAGCCACACTGAGGAGCAGATGATTAATGTCATGTTAGAGGAAACAGCAGTAAGATCTGACCATCAAGAGTTCTGCTCCAGTTTTCCAGCCTGTATTTCCTTTTATTTAATTTTGTACTGGTCCATGCCTACAGTACATGGGGTTACCTTTACTGTGTGCAGTTGGCGCGTGTGTATTACACATCTTGATTCTGTTTTCGGCGTCTAACCCTCTGCACCCTCCCTGCTCCTTCCAACTCCTGGTTCCTTCTCATTTGCAGAAGGCCAATTTCCGTTCTTTTTTTTTTCCAATTCTTTGTTTTATCCCCTTTCCTCTCCCTTCCTTCCCCATCCCCGCATCTTTTGCGCCCCTTTCCATTTGAAAAAGATCTTTGTGCCTCTTTTTATCTGTCCTGTATTTTTCTCTTTATTTATATCTTGGATTCTGCCTGCATTTTAGGGCCTTTTTGTAGCTCTTGCTCTTAATTGGCTTTAGAATTCTTTTCATAATAATGTCTCACCTACTCGGGAAACAATGGAGCACTTTTTGCCACTAATGCCTTTTTCTCCTAGGGATATTATAAAAGTTACATTGTCAATATTTGCTTCTTTTTTAAACAGTGGAATGGTTTTTAATGAGGGAAAACAGAAAAAGAAAGAAGGAAGACATATATATGTATATAGAAGCATAGCTGGGATAACTGTACTGCTGACGTCTGATGGTTTACTGAAAGGAACAGTTAATGGTTAAAATTTTTTATATTTTGATGAACTTTGCATGCTTATATCTGGTGATCTGAGCAACTGATTTGAAGACAATAATATGCAATGGAACAACTATTGGTGAATTCCTACCACCTTATTTAGTGAAACTCTATATTGTCTCTAATGCTTTATTCAGTAATTATTGTTTTATTCTCTTTAATGGTTTGGACAATCTTCCATTCTTACATCTGATGATCTGAGCAATGTAGTTGAAGATAACAATATGTAATATAACAACTACTGTTAATTCCTATCATTTTTTTTGACACTTTTATTTTAAAAGTAAAAGAAAAAAAAAATTAACAAACAGACACAAAGTAGCACAAGAATAGTACAATCAAAACTGAATTACAGACAAGGTGACAGGGAATTAACAATGGTTGTTGCATTACATATTGATAACTTCGAAGTGTATACTCAGGAAAACACATATAGACATGCAAAATTGATCAAACAATCATCAACTATTCCTTACAATAAAGTGACCTAAATCAGTAGTACAACTATGTTAGATATGCTGCATATACATACATACATACATAGATAATTATCCCTTCCTTATCATTTTGTTTTGAAATCATTTTTAATGTTCTTGCTTTGTTTTGTTTACATCTGTGATGTTGGTATGTTGCTATTGTTCTTTTTTTAAAACTACTCTCTTTAAAATAAAAAAAACAGAAAGAAAAGGAACTGTCAACCTTGCTTACTTAAAAAATAATATAAAATCTTTTCATATAAAAAAAACCTAAGAAATTGCCTTGCCAGCCAACCTATGCTACAAGAAATGGAAAGTAAATTCTTTAGAGTAAAAGAAATTGATAGCAAGTTGGCACTTGGACCTATAGGAAGAAATGAAGTGATGACTATGTGGACTCATTTAAAAGTCTTTCTATGTAAATACTTAACATATAAAATATGTTTCAACCCATCTTTGTATCTTCTTTTAATTTCTTTTTTACCTTTAAGTTTTTGTTGTATTTACTTCTTACTTGTAACTGACACACAATATTTGTACATATTTATGCTATAATTTGATGGAGGCAAATAAGGCAAAATGATGAAATGAGAGTCATTAGTATTTCCAGCTTCTCACACATTATCACTTACCCGGCCACATGTATTATCAGTATATGTTTGGGAAAAACTCGCTAACATTTTGAAAATTCTGAAAAGAAAGATGCTAAACATTAATTATGCATAGTTACAAAGCAAAATTCTCCTTGATGGAAAACTTTTTAAAAATAAGTTAGACGGGGGAGGAAATGAACAGCAGAAGGGAAACTATATTTTGGCGAACTCTGAAATATGGGTACGTTATTCTTTCATGGTTTTCCATGCATTTGAATCTCTTGACAATTCTCAGTTGTGGGCTTCAAAGCAACTCTGCATATCAGCTCTCCCCAGTCAATCAGTCAGTCAATGTTTCCTGAATTCCCGGGGAGGGAAGAATCTGAGTTGGAGCCCATTTTCATTTGCCTCAGCAGGATGCCTGATCTTGAGTCTGTCCTTCCTTCAAGCCAACCTGCCAAAGGTCCCCAGCCAGCACTTCCAGAACTCAGAAGAGGTTTCAACTGACCCTTCCTGCCCAGCACTGACTGTTACTTTTCCTTCTTGTGCTCCAAGAAAATACTCTCCTCTGGAAGCTTTCCCATATTAATACCAGACCCTTAATCTCCTACCCAGTGTTGTTCAACTTTATTTTATAAATAAGTGTATTGTTTCAATGGAAGTGAACCAAGCTATCTTCTCCCCATGTGTAAAGATTACAATCAGTTAAAGGATCATAGGGCACCCAAGCCCATAGGGGTCTGAGGTTTCGCACAGTCACCTTATTTTTCAGGTTAAGATAAATCAAAACTAAAGCCCAGACAAAGAAAATTATTTGCCATAGTGTAGTGAAGGCCTTGGAGTCAGAAAAACATAAAATCTGGAGCCATTTCTGGCTCACCGTATTTGTAGCAGCTTGATATGAGTAAGTCATTGAATGTCTCTGTGCCCTGCAAAATGGAGCTCAGGAATCCTTGTAGGGTTATTGACATTTTTCCAAATGAGTGTAAACTGCTTAGCAAACATAGGTATTCAATAAATGTGGACTGTGTGTGACTGTCCCAAGGTTCCACCTGCCAAAGGCAGACCAGCTCCAGAGCCCAGAACCTCCAGAATCAAAGCTCATTGCTCATTCTTTGTGTCTGCCTAATCCGATGTGTATTTCCACTGGACCACAATGTCCAGGGCATCCCGATGTGTTCTGCCCCCTCAGCAAACTTCAGTAAATGTCTCTGGGGAGTGGGTATTTCCTGCATGGATTAGAATTCTTTTGAGAGAGGCAGGTAGGAGGGATTTTGTTATTGTTTTTTGCCTTGGAAAAAGATCCCATCAGGAAAGTACCAATAAAAATGTTGCCTCTATTAAGTGGAAATGATTAACACTCCTTTAGTTGGGCAGTGTTTTCCCACCCATTTCTGGATCTGACCTCACACCAACCCAGCCACACAGATGTGGAACCAGAAACCTAAGAAAATAACAACAAATTGGCATGGTGAGTGGATGTGGTTGAAATCTTTCACCTGATGTGTCTCAACTGGTTGTGGATGTTATATAGGTTTTGAATAAAGTTGGAAACCTAAGCAAAATGTTATGAATACAAACCCACTGGTACCAAAGGTGGGAGGATCTAATGAAAAACAAACCCATGCAAACCAAAATGTAAAGACGTTTCTTACACACTTCTTTCATGAAACCCAAATTCTGCCAGGAAGATATACTTAATTTGTTGTTGAAAAGGAATATGCAGACTTTCTCATTAATTAACACCTCAGTGTTTATTTTTCAATGAGTCAGTGGGCTGGGGTAATTAAAAGCACACATGGCCAAGGAAATCAGGCAGAAAAGGGTGACTTGGGACTGAAAACTGATGTTGAGTGTGCCTGTATTGGATGCCACAGTGGATCCCGCCTTGCCATGAATAGTTTTCTAAAGCCTACATACTTACATGGTCTGCCAACCTGGCTTGCCACAGGTTTATGGTGCCTGTGGCTCCTGAAGGAAAACTGTGGAAAAGGAACTAGCATAGAAAATGTTGTGCAGGGTCAGCTTGCTTGGGTGAGGATTTTACCACAGAGGGACTGATTCTCGGTGTCTTGTGTTTGCCCAGAGAAATAAGGCACTTAGCCATCAAAACAAATGTCTGGGACTGGGCATAGGACATTTTTCATCAGGCCAGGGGGTGAAAGAAACTCCAGTGAGCAAGTTTGAGAGAGTAAAGAAACATCTGTTGTAAAGTCTGAAAAGGAAAATCCAAGCTTTCTTCTTACATTATAGAGGGCTTTTTGACAATTTTCACATGACCTAGCTCAGTGAAATCCTTGAGACTGAATAAGTTAATGGGTTCTTTTGATTTGGAACACCAAGACATTCATTATACACCTCTTTCCTGAGAGCCAAATTCTGGCAGGAAAAATTCACTAGGGAATTAAAACTTACTAGGGAAATGGTTTGGATGATGTTTTATCAAATGCCACTTTTTAAAAGCTGTACAACTGCAGTTTCTCAGAGCCTAAAAAAGTCTGAATCTTTTTCGTATTTGTAATGAATATTTATAAATCATGGTATAAACATGTCAATATACAAAAGATAATTTTAAAATAGATTTGCTCTAATTGCAAATACCTATGAGCAAAGCATCATCTGGGTGCTTAGAGTGCTTATGCTAGTTCAAAAGTGTAAATATATATAAGAAAGAAATTTGACTACTTAAGTCTCAGTTAAGATTATCTTGCTAAATTAGTTGGTAACTGCAGTTGATGTGCCTTTCAGAGCAGTTAAAATGAAGATTGGCGGTGGCCAAATCAATACCTTTTATGCCAAGTATGACCACCTCAAAATTATTCAATAAATTGTCCATCCTGGCTGGGGTTGACATCAGATTTCTTTTGTACTTAAGATAGTGTCTTGGTTACTTTACTGTTGTTGCTGAGACAAAATACCCAACACCCAAAATGAAGAAAGGAAAGGTTTATTTAGCTTACAGTTTGTGGAGGTTTCAGTCCATACTTGGCTGCTTCAGAGGCAGAGTGGCACGTGGCAGAGGGCAAACTTCAGGGCAGCAGAGCACAGCAAAAACAACCAGAGCAAAAGGGAAGAATGCCTGCAAACAGCCTCCTTTTTTTCCCTACACTGTAAACAACCTACCCCACCCAGGGGTCATGAACCTCTCACACAATCTCCATGCCCTCCTCTTCCACAGGCTCAGGATGTTTACAAAGGAAGCACCCCAGCTTCCTCCTGAGTCACTCAGCTAAACCTCTAGATTCCCCAAGTTGACACAATGTATCAACCATAACAGATAGCAACCCACTACACATTGAAAATGGTTTTTACTTAGAGCAGATTGCAAACGTCAAGATGGAAATTGACAGCTTTAGATAATAATCATCATCAAAAAGGAGCAGCACTTCGTGAAGACCTTGGGTGTCACTCAACCAGGTGGATGTGGGCTTAAAAGAAAGTATGGAGTCACGGTTTTCTTTCTGATTTTAGGTAGCACATAAACTGTGCTCTTAAAATAGTAGCTTCAAAATATTCTTTTAATCTCCCACTTTGTGTCCTCATTCAGAGACCATCAAGTTAAAAAATGGGTTTTGTTTTGTGTTTTCAGCCACAGCAAGGATTGAAGCCAGGGCCTTATACATGTCAGGCAAGCATTCTTCCACTGAGCTACATCGCCAGCCCTCACTCCAGGACTTTTCAATGAAAGGAATTTAATACAGATTTGTCGCTACAGGATTGAAATGCAGAGAAAGAAAACAGGAGGCAGTGAGGTAAGTAAAAGCTATAAACCAGCAGGAAGCTGCTATTCCCATGTCCCGGGAACAGGGAAGAAAGTCGGGCCCTGCAGTACGGGGTCCAGTCTGCAGGAGTGCAGCGGGAGAGAAGCCGGAGCCTTCGCTAGAGCTTCCAAAAGAAACAGAATGGGAAGAGCGGGGCTGGGCTTCCCCTCCTGCTGTCTTCCACTCTGCCAGGCTCCAGCAAACTGACCCACAAGTACACAAGAAAATCTAGAAATTGAAGGTCTCTGAAAAGTGAAACAAAGAAGCGTAAAGACAGCAAGCTGACACTGCAGCCTTCCTGACCGTGAGCGCGGAACGGCGCGCACACACGCGCAACGGCTCTTGACAACAGGGCATAGCAGACCAACACTTGTAATGAGCTTGTGAACACCGAAAACGTGGGCCAGATCAAAGGCAACAGAAAAGTCATAATTAGAGAGGGCACAGGGCCATGCTGAAGCGAGCCACTGAGCCAGAAGAAGCCAAGCGTGGTTGGGACCTAAGCACTGCAAGTGCTCATTGTTCGGAGTGCAAGTAGGGAGCCCCAGTGTATAAGGAGCTCTGTTCATCTCTAAGTTGGTCCACAAAACCTAGACCGGAAGTCTGTCTCTAAACGAAGAATAAAAATGAGCACCGTGGCAGAAGGGAAAGGCCAGCTCTCTCGATGGCTTAGGCCGTGACCATGAAGGAAGCTGCTGCCCAGGGCTATACTTGCACCTCCTCGTTCTCCTGGAAGCAGCATGGGTGGGTGAGATTCAGGAGAATTTCCCAGTTCCTCCCAAAGAGACTACAAAAACAGGGGCTCCAGACAGCACCCTCGATAGTACAGATGATAGCATAGTCCGAAAACATAACAAACCGGAGCAATGCCAGCAGCAGAACCGGGGCAGAATATCGCACTGAAAGGACAGAATTAGTGGAGCTGCTAGCATTTTAAATTTTAAACGTATATATATTAATATAAATAAGGAAGGACGCTGTATCTGTGAAGAAGGAGTGGTTGACGAATACAGATAGATCCAAACATGCCATTACTCACAATGAATATCAAGCAGGCAAGGGGGAAAAAGAAGCTTAGTTTGGCCAGAATACAGCTTTCAAGTTTTTTTTTTCAACAACTGCTCTCCTATGAAAAGTCAAACTTTCCATTTAAATGTTGATTTTTTTATGAGATAAACTAAAAGTATTTTTACATTTAGAGAGGAGAATAAGTTGACAGGGAACACAACTCTTATAATTTTGGTCCAAGCGATGAGAATACAAAACCCATTAAAGTTAAATTCTCCCACATAAATATGCAACAACTGAATGCTGTCCTTGTGAAAAATCACCTTTTCTTAGCATGTTTTGCCTTTGATGCTTTGTTTTTCAATAACTTCTCAGAGAAGAGTGTGTGTGTGTGTGTGTGTGTGTGTGGGAGAGAGAGAGAGAGAGAGAGAGAGAACATGCACAGCATGTCAGACCTGTGGATGAAGGGGCCATCCTAGACATCACAGGAACTGAGAGATCCTCAGGATGGATTTCTCTCTATTAGAAAAGCTTCAGAAGGGCTCAGAGGTACAGTTCAGTGGCATAAGCACTTGCCTGGCAAGCACAAGGTCCTAAG
This sequence comes from Dinomys branickii, assembly GCA_004027595.1. Classification (NCBI taxonomy): domain Eukaryota; kingdom Metazoa; phylum Chordata; class Mammalia; order Rodentia; family Dinomyidae; genus Dinomys; species Dinomys branickii. The sequence goes on along the minus strand of PVLD010000915.1, from coordinate 21,882 downwards.
TTTGATTCCGGTACCAAAAGAACAAAAGCTCAGACACTGGTGCACATGAGGCCACCACAGAGCTGTCTAGCTAGAGTCATCATACAGTGTTATGGTGGATACATTGTGTCAACTTGGAGAGCTAGAGGTTTGGCTGAGTGACTCAGCAGGAAGCCAGGGTGCTTACTTTGTATACATGCTGAGCCTGTGGAAGAGGAGGGCATGGAGATTATGTGAGTGCTACACTCCCCTCTTTGGGGTAGCCTGATTACAATGTAAGAGAAGGAAAGAAGCTGCTTTGCTGCCATTCCTCCTTTTTACTCTTACGGTTTTGGCTGTGTTCTGCTGCCATGAACGTTTGCCCTCTGCCACATGCCACTCTGCCTCTGAGCCAGCCAAGTATGGACTGAAACCTCCACAGACTGTAAGCTATATAAACCTTTCATTCCTTCATTTGGGGCGTTCGGTATTTGGGCAGTGGGTATTGTCTCAGCAATGAGAGAAAAGTGACCAAGACATACAGGTTCCCCTATGTAAAGCCCTGTGGTTGACCTCCGTCTTTCATTTACTTTCATCCTAGCACGAACCATTGTAACTCCAATGACAAGAGTAGAACTCACTACACTCCGTCTACTTTAGGACATGTATTTTCAGTTATCTTTGAACTCACAAGACAGCTTGTAATTGATGCCATATCAGCTGAATTAGTAATCTTCCTTTCCTTGTGGAGACACATAAATAATGGTGCATCTTACGACCAAAGGCATCTTGGAGTCAGTGAAATTTAGATTTTGTTCACTTTTTATTTTTACCAATACAGAGAATGTGACCATTTATCTTGGTTAGTATTTCACCTATCGTCCACTGTCTGCGGAAAAAATTCATTGTTTAGCTATATTTACATGCATGTGATCTCCATTTTAACAGTAAAATATTTCTACATCCATATACTACAGATGGCTGTAGAGTGCCTAGCTGAATTGCCAGAGATGTCAGAGATGGTACAGGTTTCTTCCATCCTCTTGGGTTCTAGTTTTGGATGCAGATGAGAACACACTTTTAGAAAGTTCCCAGTACTGGTTCTGATGACCTGGGAGGTTCCTGCAGAAAGCACATAGATGTATCTTGATCCTTAAATATCAATGTGCCAGGAGAGGAAAATCTACCAAAACTCACATTCTTTGATGGCTACAATTTCCATTGTATTGAAAAGCAATCTACATTGTATATTTAGCAAATCTTCCCAGAAAATACTTAAAATTACTTTTTAGCAACAATTAGTGTCCCATCTGGTATTCTAACTATGGAAAATTATGTTGATTTCCACTTGAGACTTGAAAACCAATTTAGATCAACTCAGTGCCCATTTTATGAAGACTTCAGTTTGTGGCTTATGAATTTTACCAGACATGATGGAATTGTGCTAGTGTCCTGAAGTATTGGGTTTTATTTAATTTTGGTAGCCTGCACTGCACACAAGGAGGCATTATTAAAGGGAAAGAGGCAGGGATCATAGGACACCTACCATTAACTGTGTAACTTTAGGTGGTTGCTTAATTTCTTTTGGCTCCAATTTTCCCACCTATAAAACAATTAAAATAATTAAATTGCATAGGATTAAATGGCCCTTACGTTTCCTGCCACAACTAATATTATATGGCTTTTTGGTGGTCTAAATGGAGGCAAAGACATAGCATATTTGATATCCTGCAGATCGGGCAGGAATGAATTAATTTGCTACTGGCAACCTTGAGGTGTGATAATTCAGTGCACTAAAAAATGAATCTTGGAGAAATAACTTCAAGTAAATCGAACTCAAGAAAGAAAAGAACAGGAAATTATAGAAAGCCAGAAACTAATTTGAGTGAATTTTTTGAAAAATAAATTATTCCCGGACAAAAGTAAACCAAGCATAAATTTAGAAGAAACTTCTTGGCCAAAGAAAAGAAAATAAAAATTAAATTTATATATAAAAATAAGAATGATTATATCCACTTGGAAGATATCAGTCCCAAGTTACAGAAAACTCTAGACAAAGAAATGAAACTTGCCGACTGATATAACACCTAGTACAGTTGTATGGAGCAGACTTCTGTCATGGTTTGATCAATGATCTTGCTGAGCGTGTATTTTTACATTTACCATAGGGGGAAAATCTTTACCATTCCAAGAGTCTTCCTCTGAAATATAAACCTACAAAACGTACAGGAGTTAAAAAGTATTAATTAAAAGTAGGAAAGGAAAGACACTATAGTTAGACTTGACCTGACGTGTGACCGCAGTAGCGGAGAAGTTGAAGAATTAGAAGGCAGTATCCAAAACACATAGGCAGGGCTGCGGGTGTAGCTCAGTGGTGAAGTGCTTATCCAGTGTACACAAAGTCCTGAATTCAATCCCAGCATCACAAAAAACAAACAAAAACAAGTGACTTCCCCTCACACACACACAAATCCTAGCTCATTAGAGTTTCAAATTAGGGTAAGAAAAGGAGAAAAACTTGAAAATAGGAATTACATCAGTGAAAAACAAACCCAGTACCTCAAAAAATAGACAAACAAACAAACATTTAAACAATTAGTGTACCTTAACCTAGAGTAGGGATAGCTCCTTGGAAAATGGCGTGATTGGTCACATGACTGGACAGACAATTTGTTTGGGTGTGCCATACAGTTCAAAAAAGATGCTGGGTAATTATGTGTCAGGGAAGAGCAGTTCAAAGGGCCACTGGAGAATGGAGTGAGGGAAAATATAAAAAGAGTGAAAGAACAATTGCTAGGGAAACCTTCCACACTGTTACAGTTGTTACTCTTCCTCAGAAAGTGTTGGGAATTCCAATATTTTGGGAACTTCAACTGTGTATCTAATTCACCTAGAGCCAGTTGGATATTTAAACACATAACCAAATGTGTGTTGGATAAATAAAGTGTTGCAAATGATTGTGTTAATTTGCCAATTTGTAGATTTAGTAGCTAACATACCCTGTTTGAGAATTTGGAGTACATTAACGAAAGAAAGAGATCAAACTGCTACCATCTTGGCTTTTATGCTCATGATTATCTTTCCAAGCAAATAATTTGTAACTGTACAGTTCTCTTGGAAATGCAGACCATTTCAGGAAATCTTATATACGAAGACAAGAAAATCAAATTCTTTGGCTTAGTGCCAGTTTTCAGATTGATCGTCATCATTACTTAAATATCCACAATCATGTTATGTGTTGAAATATACTAATGTTTCAGGTATAAATTATGAATTTATTAAATTTTTGGTGTCCTTCATTGGTTCTTTATGATTCACATCATTTTTAAATTGGCATTACAGTTTATCTCTGACCTGCTCCCCAGATTCTCACATGTGTGCAAAGTGAACAGATCACTGGGGTGCTATACACAGCAGCAGATTCGTCCATGGATGAGTTTGCAGCGGGCTGTGCTGCTAGGAAGTGGAGCCTGGTCAGAAGTGGTCACTGGTGCTATGACCTGAAATGTTACATCCTCTCAGCGCCTCCCTTTTGTTCTACTTCCTGGCTGTCCTGGGCTGAGCCCTTTTTTTCCACCATGACCCTCTGCCATCTTGTTTTTGCTTGGAGCCAGCTGGCCATAGACGAAAACCATAAACTAAAATAAATCTCTCCTGCTTCAAATTGTGGATCTTTTCTCCTTCTTCAATACCATTCCTCCTTCAATGACCAGTAACATTGATTATGTTCTTAAATATTTAACTGGTTCTAGGTGAATTAGATAGGCAATTTTTATTTTTGTACCAGGAATTGAACTCAGGACCTTGTGTTTGCCAGGCAGACACTTGAGCCACTGAGATATATCCCCAGCCCTAGATACGCAATTTAAATTCCCAAAATATTGGCATTCCCACCACTTTCTTAGGGAGAGTAAAGCTTTTACAGGATGGAAGAATTCCCTGACAGTTGCTGTTGGGTATTTTGCCCCAGCAGTGGGAAACTGACTCACACAATTAGGTGGTGGCATGTTTGTTCCTGTAATGTTCTCCTGTAAAGTTCCTTTGCAAAGTGGGTATGCAGCTCACACCTATTGAATGGCCATATTGATAAAGCCCAACACAGTGCTGTGAGGTTAAAGATGTTATCTGTAACAGAATTCCTCAGTAAAAACAAACAAACAAACAAACTATTCTTTTGAAAAGTCTATCTTGATAACTTTGCTTGGAAGTTATAAGTTCATTCCAAGGATGTGAGTAAGTCTTGCTTGCTCTTCTAGAAAGATCAGAGCAAAACAAAAAGTGTGTGATGAGTCCAGGCAAATGGCACAGAGAAATGTGATCTTTTCCCATGACCTTGTGAAACTTTAGGAAGGTTTTAGTATGCATGAAATTGTTTGTTTGAATTGAATGTTTGTGGAAATTTAACCAACAAGCTGAATTTTGTATCTAGATCAGCAGAGGCTGATACAAAGCAGCACAGAGGGACAAGATCACACATCGTATGGATCTGGTTGGAAATTCGTGGGAAGCTCCATTATGGTCATCAAAATGAGTTTATGCCCAGAATGCCCCTGTCTTGCCTTGGGAGCACATGGGTGAGAGCAGGAAGATGTGCTGATTTGTTGATAGCTGTGAATGAAGGTGGGAAGACATCCAGGTGAAAACTGGGTTTCAATAATCACATATAAAAATAGCAAGACACCTCTGTCCAGGTGTCTTGCAAATATGTCGCTCAGTCACACAACCAACTGCACATGAAGGTCCTTCGGCCAAGCACTTTGTGTTGGACTTTGAAATGTGGTGTTGGATATACCTGACCTTTCCTACTTTCTTAGGAACTGATAACAGCAGCTGACATTTATTGGGAAATCATTGCATGTCAGTTATTTCAAAATCTTCTAAGCAATAGCTTCATGCATCCTCGCACTAACCTGTGAGCTAGGTACTGCTTTACTTTCCATTTTAAGGGTGAGGATCTGTGACTTAACAAAGTGAGTTGGCTTGGCCAAGACCACACAGCTAGAAAGTGGTAAAACATGATTTCATGTTTGTTTGTGCTTTTGAAGTGAAAATTTGAATACTGGCAGGCTAACTACAAAGCCTGGGTTCTCAGAGGCCAGAAGCCTGGGTTCTCAGATTTACTGAAGATCCTGTGACGGCCCCCTGATTCACATTTTGTTACAGAGAGCCAGACTCACGGAGGGATGCAATCAGCTTGCAAAAAGAGAAATGCTAACCTGGATCTAGATTGTGTCTTCTACTCTGCTGCTCACAGGCTTCTAGAGTAACATACAAGCTCTTCAAAGATGGCACGGATCTATATGTACTTTGCACACCTTCTGTGCACAGTATGAGTGGTCACTTGCATACCAGCCATCAAACACCAAGTCCCTCACACCAGGCTGACAAGGGATTCTGCGAGTTGCCGCTAGGTTGCGTTCCATACATTTATAGCAAGGCACTGAGGATCTGTGCATCACTACAGTGAGAGGCAAATTCTGCATCCCCACTGGGCACCACAGCAAGGTCCAGCCTGTGGTCCCCGTGCATCCAACTGCTTCCTGGTTCCTGGGCTGCTAAGGAATCCTGTGCCTCAGGCCCTCCAGTACATGGTCATGAAGCAAACAACTGTCTTCATTGCTGTAAAAGTTCCCACATCTGAGTGACTTCAACTTTTTTGCTTTTTCTAGCCCAGTTACTATTTTTCAGTTGGCATACATCTCACTCCCCATTGGGGATACGTCCCTAGTTCATGGGCGCCATCTTTCTTGAAGTAGACATGTGATTTAACCCTGGCCAATGACAGCACTGCATCCCTTAAACCACAGTGGCTAAGACTAGGCAGGAGACTCAGGTTGGGCCAGGAATGATGGGGATAAGGGAAAGGAGACGGTGTCTGCTGGGGGGTGGGGATAGGCTGACAGCTGTTGGGAGCCATGAAGAATAAAATCAGTCTCAAGAATACGGGTCCGGGAGCCGGGAAGAAATGGATAGCAGTATTTGAACTTTCGTTCATCCACACATGGAATTCCCAGGGGAGCCAATAAACAGGTTTTTGTGGTAATTTCCCTCACAGATAGAGACTTCTGTGACACCCTGAACCCTCTGCTTCGATGAAGCTAAGGGAAAAATATAAAAAGTATTCAAGAAATACATTAACATCTCAAAAAATGACCCTTCTATGTACTTTCTGTATATATAGCAGGAGATTCAGGCTACATGGGAATAGCATGTTCCAAATGAATGCTACCTTAAAAGAGCTTAATAACAGAAACCCATTTGATTTGTTCTCAAAATTTTCTAGCTGTGTTCTTTAGGGTTTTGTTTCTGTTATATAAATTAAGAAATAGTGTATGTCCATAAGGGCATTAACCCTTGCCACTGAGATCTTTAAAATACTGCATTTGTTACTTGCCAAAATACACAAACAGTAAGACTGGTTTGTGGACATCTCAGTTGTGTGAGTCACATAACCCTCGTCAGTACTACCTATTTGTTGCTGCAGCATGGTGCCTTTGTTGTATGTCACACATAATAAACTGTCCTTCAGCTATTATGCTGGTATGCTTTTCATACAGAAAAATTGAAAAGTCTTTTTCGTAAATTCATTGTTTAGACTCTTAGCTATGATATATGTGTGTTTCTAATGTATGTTGATAGTGTTGTAATTTTCTTAAATAAAACATTTATTCCAGTGAGTGAACTTAAAATAACTCTCCAGCATTACGTATTTCCTTATTCAATAGCTATGTCACAGAATTTCCCTGGTTTCCTACTTGATGAATACTTTTGGGAGAAAGTGTTCTGTGCCCTGTGCAGAAAACCAAAGGGACTCTTAACACCCACAGGATTCAGAATTGTTCCTGTTTTTTGAGATAGTCTTTTTTTTTCTTTTTTTTTTGTCTTTTGAGACAGAGTCTCGCTCTGCAGCTCAGGCTGGCCTTGAGAGCCCAGGCTGGTCTCAAATTCACAAGGATCCTCCTGCCTCAGCCTCCCAAGTGCTGGGATTACAGGCGTGTACCACCCTGCCTGGCTTTTGAGATAGTCTTGCTATGCAGTTCAGGATGGCATTGAGCTCACTTTGTAGACCAGGCTGGCCTTGAACTCTCAATGATCCTCCTGCCTCAGCCACTAGAGTGCTGAGATTACAGGCGTGCACCACTACACCCAACCAAAGTTGTTCTTTTGGAGGCACGAGTTGTCGCTTGTGAATTACAGTCTTTTGTTGAAGAATTTCACTTCTTCCACTAAACTCCCTGATTTCAGAAAAGAAAACATTTCAGGTTCCTATCAGAAGAAAAGTACTTGAGCTAAACCCATTCAAAGTTCAGCCTCAGAGATGAAGCATAAAAGCTGACACATTCACTAACTCAAACACAGGAAATTGATAATAATAACAATAATGATAATAAAGAAGCAAACTGGGCGTGGTGGTGCATGCCTGTAATCCCAGCACTTGGGAGGCTGAGGCAGGAGGATTGCTGCATGTTCGAGACCAGCCTGGGCTACAAAGTGAGCTCAAGGCCAGCCTGAACTGCATAGGGAGACCCTGTCCCAAAAAGACAAAAACCAACAACAATAATAAAGAGGCACAACAGGCTAAATCTACCCATCACCTTTTGAAGAGAATATCTATGATTCAAAATAAGATAATTTTAGGATTAAATTTTGTCAGTTTCCTCTAGTACCCTTCATTGGAGGAAAACTAATCCTTAGCTGAGGTCCCTGTGTTTACAATAAGGACTGATACACAATAATCCTCTGACATGAAAGCCGCTTTCATGTGCATCTTACTGCCGTGGTCTGTTTGACCAAGTGTATGAGGGATTATTTCTGTGCCACTTTTATGTCTGCTTGCAGGTAACTGCTTTGACAGGAAAACTCAGTTCACTGCGTACATTGGGGCTAGATATAGAAGAGCCAGCATATACAAGTCTGATGTTGAAGGCGCATCAAAATATTGCATATGCTTATGAAGGAAAATTTGAAATCCAACTCAGCATTATTTTATAAATTGCTGTAGTTTTTATACTAATGTAAAAAAAGTGTGTGTTTCACAGAGGTCTCAGAAAATATATTACTAAGGTATTTTTAAAAAGCAAACATTGAGACTGCAATGTGAAGTGAAATGAATCAGACATACAAGGTTAAATATCACATAGTTTCCCTTACATGAGAAACACAAAGCATGAATAAATTAAAGATCAAAATAAAAGATAGATAACAGGAAATAGGGCCATAGTTTTTTTGTGAAATGGGAGGGCACAAAGAGATGAAAAGTATAGAGAGATGCTAGGAAGAAGAGCAAAGCTGTGTGAGCTCCCTGCACCATCTCTCCACGAGAAAGGTGATCATTACACAGCGCAAATGTGGACTCACACAAATTGAAAAAAATGAAAGGTAAAAGTTTTCAGCAATTCCAACACCTAATAGAGTGAAATCTGTTAAAATTCATTTTAGATCCAGCTGGAGGAGGAAGTCCCTGTGTGTGCAGAATCAGTGAGGGGAGTGCTAGAAGGAAGTCACTATTAAATAGTGACTACTGTGCAAGCATGGTGGGAAATCAGTCTACATTTATAGGTGTTGGGGGGTGAACACCCGAAAATATTTCCTTACTTGCTGTATTAGGAATATAAACAGAAAGAATGTTGGCTTGGAATTTGGATAATAATTGCTAGACCCGACTTCACCATATCGTATTTTACAAACTTAGACAGCCACTTCAGCACTTGGAACGCCAGTGTGCCACTTGGACAGTAACGCCCAGCCTTGTCTCCCGTGAAACTATTGTGAAGACTGCAGAAAGAAGATATGTTTGAAAGTGAGTGTTTTAAAAATCCAAAAAGAGCACCGAAGAAATTTAATAAGATTATGGCACTCCTTTTCTCAATATGACTTTTTTTTTTTAACTTTTAAGAGCCTAAAACTTATTATATTTTGAATTAGCTGCCCAAGATAATAGGATTGGTTTTATTTCTATCAAGTATAGAAATATTTACTACTGAAACCAGTTCATTCAAAATATTTCATATTCTTGCAATGAATTGGATTTGGCAGGATAATTTCTTCTTTAAAGGTTTGGTTTATAGCGTTTAGTTCCACTTAGAATAGTTCAGTAAACTTACACAAAAAAATGATTTGACCCAAATAAATTCTTCTACACTAAACCACCATAAAAGGATGAGATGTTGATGAACTTTACTGATATCTATTTATACTAAATTAGGAAACGATGGACAGGCACATGGTGCTAGTTTAAAACAAGAAGAATGCTTAGCATTGCCTAAGTCCTAAAGAGAGGGATATTGGCTTACAAGTGTGACTCTTTTTCTTGCATAGCCTTTAACTGGTAAGTTCTTGGGAACTTACACTAAGAGCCTTTTGCTTCTTTCTTCCATATATTATGCAGACAAGTCCAAGGTTTTCTACAGCTTGTTTCTTTCACAGAGGACATATGAAGTGTGTATTGCATTAAACATCAAAGATGTATGACAGTAGATCCTGAATGCGAGAAGTGAAATATATTGTTTTATGTTTGCACTTAATAGTTGTCAGTAATAGCTAAGGGTTTAGAGGTTAGAAAGGACTAAATGTATCTGAAAGGAAATAACAATTTTTAAATTCAAATCATACTGTATACTGTTCTTCTGCACACTGGAGAACAGTACTTAATATGATCTTTATAAAGATTTGCATTTTTAAAAAAGTTCTCACATTGTTGAAGAAATTTCTTTTTATCTAACAAAACAATAATGAACAGAATATTTTAAACAAAGAATCTACAAGTGCTTTGTAATGTTGAAAATAATTACCCATCTTTGCAAAGAAAGTATGCTTTCAAATGTCTGTGGTCTAATTTTATGTTATATCTGTCAACAGAAGAAGGAAAACTTGCAGGTTCCGTCTGTGTCTTTGAAGACCCACCGTTTATCGCTCTGTCTTTGACACACAGTTATTATGTTGTTTATGAAAGTGGACTATAGCTCCAGGAGGTGTGTGAGAGATTTCAGAGTCAGGTATAAAAGCTTCTTCGTAAGGAAATTACCTCAAAAGTGTGCAATTTACTCGACCCTAGAGACATTTCATTCTGTAAATAGCTTCAAGAGAGCTCTCTTTATGTTAATTACAGCTGAAACTGGACTTAAGCATATCTGGAAAATGCCATAAAATTACTTCATGACTCTTTTTACAAAAGGCCGATGCATTCGATCAGTTGTCAACACTTTTACAATACATACCATAATAAGATTGTGTTCAAATTCTGAATCAAAAGCTGTGAATTCAATCATGTTACAGAAACAGATGCCAGAAAATAATGAAGGGAAACATTTAACATTTTCTCTAGTTTGAACAAAACCCTTTTCACTAATTTCATGTGTATAGTGATAAAGAGAATAAGAAGTCCAAGACTAAAATATTTTTTGCCTTCCTTGGTCCAAACTTTGTCAACAAAATTAGACCTATTTTCAGTCTAATGAAACCGATAATTTTCCCAACTCTTTCTGCTAGGAAATGACAAACACCACAGGCAGGCCAGAGGGAAGGTTGTTCTAAAGTGTTTACAGAAGAGACATCTACCCAAATTGACAGACAGGTCAGTCTCCATCTTTGACCTAGTACCTGTGGGTTCACAGCAATTTAAAAGATGAAAAGAATACCACTTTGTCTTCCAGGCCCTGAGTTTAGCCTGCAAGATAACAAATACATGACCCTAAAGGTAGAGCTCCTTCCAGGGCAGATTCTGGGTGAAGCTCGGATGTCAGGCTTTTCCACCAGAATGGGACTGTGTGCTGTGTCATTAATCTTTCATCCCAAGACAACCTTTCTTTGGCTGACTTTTTTTTTCTTTTTGTCCTTGTCGATATTGAAAGGGTTTTTAGGTCAGATGCAAATACAGATGCATTATCACTGACAGGGCTGTCATTCTTCTTCTCTTTAAAATGCTCTTTGGCGCTTAGGGTTTAAGAGTCATAATCATGCCTTTCCACCTTAAATTATAAAGACCTTTTACAACTGTTCCTGGTCGTTCTGGGAAGGGCTGATGCGGTGAAGTTTGAAGTTACTGCTTCAGGCTTTGCACATAGGACATTTGAAACAAAAGGTACTAAAATCTACTGCAGAACAGATTATTGTCATCCAGGAAATAGTCTCAGGAGGAGCGCGTATTCATGAAGACCACACCGAAGCGAACTCGAGTGTTTCTCAAGCTAGGTTATTCTTATCTGTCTCCCCAGACAGCTTCTTTGGATCTAAAACAGTTGCCTCTCACAGTACATCTCTGCAAACTGCCCTGTTGAAGCCGACACAGTCTGCATGAAAGTAAATGATCATTATTTATATTTACAGTTATTTTAATGGGAAAAAATGCTGGGGCCATTTCTATAGTGCCTCAGAAACTACAATAATATTGCAAGCTGCCACAAGGCAATTATTTACATAAATCTTTTTTTTGTTATTTCCTTCCTTCTTATCTTGCTAATATTTATTTTGACTGCTTTGCAGAGTGACTTTGACTTCATCCAGGGGGAGAACAAGGCTAAGGGAACAGTGCCACCCAGGTAGCGCCTAAGACAAGCCTGCTGAGTGCTTGCTTCCCTCCATGTTTCCCAACTGTGCATGGGGAAAGTTATGCATCTTTGCCATAATTTGAGCTATGAACTTCTAGTATCCAAAAACATGGGTAAGTGTTTCACAGATCGGTTGCTTTTGTAAATATTTTGTTGCATTCTCCAAATATCTTTGTTTTGGAATTAGATTTGACAGTCTGGCTGGGAAGGAATGAATACAATCATACCTGGTCCAAATAACTTTTGTAAAGCGAAATTAACTACAGTAATTTTGCCCACACATTTATGAAATCCACATCAGACTCTTGTCAAATGTTTAGTATTTGGGGTACTTTTATGTTGTCTGTTTATAACAAGAAAGAATTCAATTCTTTTTTGTTATAAATCAGTGGTTTTAAAACTGTGATCTCAATACCAATCTTACATGGGGGCATGTTAGAAATAGAGATTATCAGGGCAGGGAACCCAGAAATCCGTGTTTTGATAAGTTCTGAGTCTCAGTGGAGTTGAGAACCACTGGCATAAATAAATAGAAAAGAATTGCCAACACTGTTGTGTCAAGTTTATAAGTAGTTGAAGGTAAACATCAGAAATTCAAATAAATCTATGTGTTTATCTATTTTCATTTGGTTTTCATGGAGATATGAGTGAATTTTAAAAATAAAATTTAAAATTCTTATTTGATTTAAGCAAGTCTTTTTACTAATGCTATTTCGACATCATCAGATCCCTTTGTTTGTTTACAGAAGAAAAGTATAATTAATGTAAGTCACATATTTACTAAAATATTCAAGTTCCAATTCCATTTTTCTTTCTGTACAATTACCAAATCTCTTTGTCATTGTCAGCTGCCTGCCAAGTTACATAATTTAAAGGTGAAAAGTAAATTCACCCATATGGAGAAATGTCTGCTAGAAATCAATACTTCTATAAAAGTCACTAACTTTCTAGAAAATTTCTAGAATTTCCTATGTAAGGAAAGCAAAGGAATCCATAAGACCATGTACAGTTTGTGAAACAATACAAGTCACATGGGCTGGTTGGTGTTTTACAGAAGAAGGACAAATTTGGAGTTACTGTTCAGAGAGGATGGTCCAATGTGGGAAATAGAAAAGGAAAAACAGTGATGGAAAGATTTGTCAGTGTGAATTTCAAGAAGCTTCAGAGGGGTAACTGCAGAGGGTTTCTCTGGATGATGAGAAAGAGCAAAATAGAATTGGCCATTTCCTAAGGGAGTAATGATCCTCATTCCACCTTCCGCATTTGGAAGCAGGGTAGTTATACACCCCTTACGTTCAGAAAGAGCCCAGCAAGTCATTTCCTTGTCTCCATACCACAATACACAGCCTTTCCCTAGCTTGTTAGAAAGAGTCATACACCTGGAAGGATGAGAAACATTATATTCTATTCTCTGCTTTCTACCTCTGGCTTAGAGATTGAAGAAATAACCCAATATTTCCAGCCTCTGACCCCTTTTGTGAATTTCAATTTATCCTCTTATCTGTGAAGCGAAAGGATTATATCAGAGAGATTCACTTGTGATATACAGCTCAACTATGGTCTGATTTTCTCTTTCTGATTGCCTGGCTATTGAAGTGAAAATTGTAGATTTTCATGGCTTTACTATAATTGACTATTGTTTTTAGAAAAAGACTATGATTTTGGCTATCTGAAATATGTTTTCTGAGTAGTTCTTCCAGCACTGTGGTGGATTTACATTACTATACCCACTCCTTCTCTGATTCCTTTTTTGAAAAATATGTATTGACTGGCTAGGGTTAAAAGCTGAACATTCAGTTATCTTAATCTTCTATTAAGGTTCCCATTTATGACTTTGACTTCATTTACCTAAACTTTAACCTCTAACCGGTTGGGCTAACCACTCACGAGTACTTACCAGCCTAGGAAAAAAGGAAGCCGTTTGCTCGCTTAACCCCCTTGTACTTCTTATCAGATGCACGTATGCAGCAGTGAGGAGCCCTTTAAACTCTTTGTTTCCTAAAGTGTAACAGGGTCACTACGATTTCACTTTGCCAGACACTTGGCAGTTGCCTTCTGATAATATATTTACACCATGTAGATTAGGTTCCAATCCTTAGCAAGTGTCCAGTATTTGACAGTTGAACAGTGGTAGAGATTGAACTGAAAGAATAAGGATTTACTATATAGGGTACTTAACAGCACAGCATATTAAAATACAAGTGTTGTTACAAATATCTCATGCTTTAAATTAGAAGAAGTGAACCGAAAGGCAGAATGATGTCACCCCTTTCTCTCTTTGCCCCCTAAGAAAGCAAATGAAAACCTATCAAATGCAAGTAACATGCGAGTAGCATGGCCAGGATTCCCAAGTCATTATTTCCTACCCCCCTACGGGACTTTCCAAGTATTTACAAATGTTAGTCTGTGGGTGTAGGTAGAAACTATTGAGAAGGGGTCCACATAACAGAAAAATAAGAAAGGAAAACATTTGTACATTTGCTTCAAATTACAGGAGGATTTCTTAGCTACCTTTTTCTTTTCTGAATCTCCTTCCTCAGGATGCTCCCCACAGCAGCAAAACTGGAGGAAATGAGAGCAAGATTGTCACTGTTCAGCAATAGAAGGAAGAGCCGAATAGTAGGTTCTCTCTGCAGGTATATTAACTGTCTACACCTGCAGAATCACTCCTTGACATGCATGTTATTTGTCAATTCACAATAAGCATCATCTTTCCATGTTTGTGTGAAAGTGAATAATTATTATTCACTAGTAGTATTCAATAATTATTATTTATTGAAAAAGTTTTATGTTCCAGATACCACCCTGTGTGTGGGAAATAAAGTCATGAAAGAGATACGATCCATTGTTTTCTGGGTTTTTTTTTTTTGTCTTTTTGAGGCAGTGTCTCCCTATGCAGTTTAGGCTAGCCTTGAGCTCGCTTTGTAGCCTAGACCTCAAACTTGATCCTCCTGCCTCAACCTCCTGAGTGCTGGGATTACAGGCATGAGCCACCACGCCCGGTACGATCCATTGTTTTCGAGAGTAAGAGCTGGCATCTTTTTTTCTGTTAAGGGCCAAATAGTAAATATTTTTGGCTTTGCTAGCTCTGTAGCTTCTGTATTGACTTCCTAACTCAGCTGTTACAGGAAACAAGCAGCCAGAGACCATGCACAAATAAGTAGGTGAAGCTATATTCCAATAAAACTTTATAAAACAAAGTGGAGGGATGGAATTTAGCCCACAGGCCATTTTTTGCCAACCTCTGTTCTAAGGGGGAAAAGAATTACAGCAGAGGGTACATCTGCAATATGTGAAGAACAAGATGCTATGGGCTCACACATAGTGGTCACGTGTGGGAAATTTTTAAGACAAAGAAAGATGGAAAGGACGTTTCAGTCTAAGAGGACATCTGTTGATATGATTTGAGACCATGATAAAAACTAGGCATTATGGCAGAAGTGAGGCAATTGTGGGTGTATAGGGTCACACAAGCATATTAGATATAGAACGAGGCAAGAAAATCATAGCAGTCACATCATGCAGCATCTCCTAAGCCAAGTGAAGGAGTTTTATGTCATTGTGGTGGCCTTGAGGTGCCATTGAAGTATTTAGAGTGCTGAGTTAGTATAATCTGATTAGTGTTTTCAAAAGGTTACTATGGCTGCCCTGTGGCAGAGCCAAGGCTGGAGATTGGGAGGTTACTTAGCGCTTCTTCAGTGGAAGGGGTGAGAGCTGGTGATTGTGAGGGCCAGGTGGTAGACTAGATGTATCTTTAGTTAGAAGAATCTGTATCTTGGCTCCTAGAGTAAATGTGGCTGTAAAAGAGTGACTGGGGTATGGGGAGCAAGACCTTAGAGGTCAGCAAGGCCAGGATAAGGAGAACTTCTTCAACCAGGGTAAGGAGTTTGCATTTCCAGGAGGGTCTCAAGGAAAGAAAATCCCTGAGTTGCTTACAGATTGATTGTTCCTGTTCGGAGAGCAGATTGTGAAGGGGGCAAGGATAGAAACTGAGAGACAGGATGATCCCAAAGTCTGAATGCCACTGTGGAAGGTTGGACACTGTTCCTCAGGAAGTCTGCATGACTTCACAAGTCTGAAAAACATAACAGAAATTGTTCCTTTTGTTTTTTGTCTTTTTGAGACAGGGTTTCACTACGCAGTTCAGGCTGGGCTTGAACTCACTTTGTAGCCCAGGCTGGTCTTGAACTTGTGGTGATTCTCCTGCCTCTGCCTCCTGAGTGCTGGGACTACAGGCATGGGCCACTATTATCTGGCAAAATTCTTCTTTTTAACGGAGTTACACAAAGTATGTCTAATTGAAACATTATTTTTCATGAAATCCACTGTGAAAACAAGATTTCACAGAAAATTTTTCATAGAATGTGTTTGGCTTAATTCATACAGCATTTGCATCTATGACAATCTTATACTTAACAAATAATAGAAAAGCCGTGAAGCTCCTCCTTAAAGAAAATCAAAACACAAGCCATCCAGTAAGTTCCGACTTTAGCTATTTTCTATCTGAGAAATTATAGAAAACTTCTCATTCATTGGGACTGTGATAAACAAGCAGTAGAATTAAAATAACAGCACGATCTGTAAAAAATTGATATTTTCATTCATCCAATTGCTCTGAGATGTTCCAATTCCTTTGACAACCCTGGATCCCCACAGTCCTGTTCAGGAGTCCAGCACCATCTGACAGGGGACAAAAGTCCTCTTCTAAGCTTGCGACTCCTGAGTACTTCAGTTTTGAAAGGAAATGCATCCTCTGGAACTTCTCATCCCATGAGTCCCCGGGTCCCTTGTGAAAGCCAACATTTATGTTGGCAGCATCTGGAACTCACTGTGGAGCAACTGTCCAGCTGCCTGCATGAATTTGCCCCATCTGCTTTTCAGAGGATAAATTCAAAATATCAGTGAGAGATCTAATTTTGATGCTCAAAAATATTTACTTGAGAAACTTGCACCCTGAGGTTCTTCTATCTTCATAAAACCTAAATAATGAAAATAAACCATCTAGAGAATGCCTGTTATCTGACTGATCTCAGAGGGTCCCCTTCTGCCGGTATCAAGTGGAGATGTAGAAGATACACAGTTCTGTGTCCAAAGCTGGAGGAAAACACTGATACATTTTCATACTTGCACCCTGAGCACCCAGGGAATTTATTCAATTCACTCTAAAATGTCAGGCTTCTGAGGTAAAGCATATGTGCATCCAAAGGGAAAAAATGTCAGTTTTCCACTGCTGTCTACTGACAAAGAACAATTTTGCTTTGAAATGATGGTGGTCTCATTTTGTCTTCAGACATAACCTTCTTGGGCTGGGAGACTTCAGTTTCTTTGATAGGGCAATGTGCTTTGCATTTTAAGCTTTTTTTATACACAAAAACCTGAAGACAGTTCTGTTTTCAATGAGACTCGACAAGCAGACAGATACAGTACACGCATTAAAGAATTGTTTAGCACTTAATGCCAACTAAGAAGTTATGATTTGATTTATTGTTTCAGTGAAAAATGCCCAGCTCTTGTTATGATGAAGGGCTATGATTATTCTAATTCAGTGGATCGGGTTATAGTAGGAAACATTTTAACCTCTAATAATTTAACCCTATTGCATCTTGCTCTTTTGTCTAAAATCAAGGGTATTATGTAATACATTAGATCTAATGTTCTATGTATAATTCATTTAACCCTCAAATCAGCCATATGAAGTACGTACTTTTATTATCTCAATTTTATAAATGTTGAAACTGAAGCACATAGAAGTTAAATAACCTGAATAATTTTAGCTCAGTGTCAGAGCAGGGAAGTGTCCCGGGAAGTCTTACCTGCCACTACTCACCTGGTATTACAGCAAAGTATCAGAGATAATACATCAAAGACTTGAGGTTCTTAGGATCAACTTCCAATTCTGCCAACAAGACCTGTTTTGCTGCGTTACCACAACATGCTTATCATGTGAACACCTGAATTTTTCCTTAAGGTTTGGGAATATATCAGAAGTTTAAGGACTGACTTAGTAATTTTGTCATTTCCCTTTTGGAGTATTACTTATTTGTCACCTCAGGGAATCGCTGGACTCTGCTGGTTCTTGCAAATGTACCCTCCCACTGAGGCTATTGCTCATGCTGTGTTTCCGGGGTCACTGTTCTTTGTTGATTTAAGTCACATCTTGAAAACCATCGTGTCCATGTTTTCTGATTTCTTCTTTTTGGTGAGAGCTATGTATCGAACCCAGGGCCTTGCACATGCTAGGCAAATGCTTTGCCACTGAGCTACATCCTAGTCTTTTAATAACGTCTTATGTTAAGCTTGGGTCTTACTAAATTGCTCGGGCAAGTCTTCATCTTGCGATTTTCCTGCCTCAGCCACTTTTACTGATTTAATCATTGTCTCTCTACTTTTCTCAATGTCAGTAAAAAGAGTTGGTGATTTCAAATTTAGCGTTAGTTTTCCTCGAGTCAACAAGAATTTGTACAGTTCTTTTATACAGCAGAGACTTTTTCCCTTTTGCTTGGGGCTAACTATGAGTAGTTATTCCTTCCTTGCCCTTAAGGAACTTTCACCTCTACTGGGAAGATTTAGAAATAAAATAAGTACTGTTTTTGTCTTAAATATTATAAGAGGGTATATATATATTCATATATATATATATGAATCTATGATCCAAAAAATGTCTCCACAATGATGAATAACTTGAATCTTAAAAAAATGAATAGGACAAAGTCTATTCTAGGAAGAACAAATAATCTAAACCAAATGAAGGCTGAGAAACTTAATCCTTCTTGGAAATCTAGGAGAATTGCCAGCAATTTGATACAGTTAAGGCATGGGGTAGAGGAGAAAGAAATGGAGGTGAGATGCGGAGAGCTCTACAACAGGGAGGGAAGTAGAAAGAGACAATATAAGAAAAACAAGCAGGAGTTGGGGGATGAGGGTCCTATATTCTATTCCAAGAAGCTTAGTTTAGCAGGATTTCTTAGTGGTGGCAATGATTGGGATTCTGTGCATGACAAATCTTTCTTGTTCCATTCATGCCAAGGATAACAGTATGTAGCCGCTTTTCTTCACCAATATATGTCATTGGTGCTCACTTGTTGGGAGAAGCCAACAGCCCTTCATCTTCCAAAAGGCCTTTGGAGCAGGGCCATCCTTTCACAGACCCACTGAGAGATGGAGAGTCCACAAACGTTAAATGAGGCAGTTCTGTGATTCGATCTCTTTATTTTTCCTTATTCTCTTCTTTCTCTTTTAAATATTAACTGAAATAGTATATGGAGTGAAAATTATGTCTTAAACTGTATATAATTTTGGGAGCTGCTCTTTCTATGTTTTTTAAAATAATAAAGAGTGTACAAATATATTTGTGTCTGATGCTGGTATAGCCTTTACAAATAGAAAACATATCACTGGAGCCAACTAGCAAAAGCTGTAAATACATAATTAGAGTTACATAAATAATTAGAGTTAAGTGTGATGGTCAGTTTTTGTTGTCTTGGGAACTGGCCAGATTAGTAAAGCACACTCCTGTGTGTATCTGGCCGGACCATGGAGGTTTCGCGTCTCATGACCCATCCTCTCTGACATGTCCCCCTGTTCTGCTTCTCAGCCTCCATGAACTAAGCATATGTACTTCCCCACACCC
Source organism: Dinomys branickii (assembly GCA_004027595.1). Taxonomy (NCBI): domain Eukaryota; kingdom Metazoa; phylum Chordata; class Mammalia; order Rodentia; family Dinomyidae; genus Dinomys; species Dinomys branickii. The sequence continues at coordinate 2,748 of PVLD010000915.1, read as the reverse complement.
TTCCATCCTGATGCTCCTGCCTTAGAGTCAGCTGGCCATGGATGGGTGCCCTGAAAGCATGGGCCAGATAAACATCTTTCCCTTTAAATTGAGGCTGTTAGGGAATGTGTCCCAGCAACAGGAAGCTGACTAATGTATAAACCAATCTGAAGAAGATTGAAATGAAATGTCAATCATGGATGAGAAATTAACATTGTGTTGTGTGCCCTGCATGTTTCAAAGCTATTATAAATGGGATCATTTGCTAGGGCAATTCTTACATCCTATGTTCAAGTGGGTGTTAAACTCTACAATGCATCCGTGCTGTGATTTGCTCAATTTCTACTCAACTCCTCTAGCTTTCTACTAATTTTCTACTGTAAACAATTCTGCAATATGCTGAAACTCTACATATATTTGTCTAATTGTTTTCTGACATAAATCCCTAGAAGTGAGTCAAGTGAGAGTCAGATGATGGTAAGGCTTTTAAAATTCATATTTCTAGTTTTTTTCCTACAATGTCAAGGGTTCCAGTTTGTTCACATCTTTGGTAAATATTTCTTTCATCTAAAACCACATTTAAAGTTGCTTAACGATGTTCTAAGTAAAACAAATTCTCACCGGACCCTGCAGTGCCATTATTCTGTACACTTCTCTGACTACTGGTGGAGCTGTAACCTTTTCCTGTTTCCTGTATTCATTAATTATCTGTGTTTCTTCTTGAACAGATTGTGTGTTTTCAGTGATTTTCCATTAAAGCCATCTTTTGTTTTCTTTTATTTGAGCTAAGTTTTGTAGTTTTATTTCCATGTTTTATGTGTTGAATTTAATATGAGAAGCTACTAGGTTGGAGACACGGAATTCCTCTTAGGTTATTTTGAGTAATTATAAATATTATTTCAACATCCTAATCTTGTGTGTCTTAATTAAACTAAACATATTACAATCAGAACCTCAGAAAAAGAAAGAAGGTAATGTATTTGTCTTGCACTAAAAGGAAAAGAAGCTAGAGAAATGCATAGTCCATCTATTTCTTGTTCTCTCAGCCATTGTCTGGAGATGGGATTCACAGTTTTTCCCCAAATGAATGGATTTTGTAACAGGTATGGCAATAATGACCTCTTTTGGAATTTGAAAATAAAATTGAAATTGAAAAAAACATTGAACTGAAGTATGTGAAGTCTTTTGTTCATAGTTTGTTTAAAAATCTTTCACTATACAAAGTCCACATATACCAACATAACACTAACATTTTGTTTCCAAAGGAGAAATAATAAAATATTTATTAGGAAAATGTAATATTTACTTGGCTTTTTAAAAATTCCAACCTCTTAGTCTACATAATTGCAAGAATTTTAAGTATTCTGTACAATTTTGTGCTCATGATAAAATAGGTTTGGACATTTAATTTTTTAAAAGCTGTTGAAATAGTGAAATTGCCATTGGGATCCCAGTCCAGTAAGAATTGAGTAAAATTTTCCTCTAATGTGACATGGGCCATAAAGTTTTCCCTGTTATACTTGTGGAATTGCTAGCAATTTCTCTCATCTCGCAGTGGAATCGTACATACACTTCTCTTCCAGAAATTCCTTAGAGTGTGTGGCTTGGTTCTGCTTCGTTCTTTTCTATCATTAAGCTAACTTTCCCTTCTCACAATTTTGCTTGGAGCCACAATTACCCTTCCAGAAGAGTAAGCAAGGTCATATCCAGGGGCTAGGAGAATCTGTGCCTTGCCTCATCCTTTGAGAAAAAATGGTCGCTTCTTCAGTAACTGTTCCTAATTGTCCTGGATTCTTAAACACAGATGTATTTCAAGTAAAGTTTAAAATATTACTGATTTTTCTAGTCCCTGGTCTCCAAGGTTCCAAAGAACCCTCCTGGCAGTAGCATCAGGGAACAGGTATCTTTCACCTTTCTCTTAGCCCCATTCTGCAAAGACAGCTCAACTTTTATTTCCTCTACATATTGGGCTTGCTTGTGTGATTTGTTTAAAGCACAATATAGTCCCTGTATTTTTTTAAGTTTAATTTTAGATGAGAAAGTAAGGACTTCAGAAGCAGACACATGTGCGTTTAAATAATATTCTCTCTCTGATTTTGTCATACACACTCTGGCAAAGCAATCCCAGCTCAGATTCAGAGTGGCATGTGCCTCCGAGCGAGAGGCGCTCTTCTCACCTTTTGCGGGTGTTCTGAGAGCTCCAGAGCAAAGGACTGAATGCATTTTACGAAGTTTCAGCATTTTGAGATTGCAACTTTGAAATGTGTTGTAAGAACATTGCAACAGGACAGGGCGCGGACAGGTGGTTTGTGTGGCATGGCCTTGAGAAATGTGGGAGCCACTGTCCTTTGAGGTGAGCAGCCACCCTCAGGAACCACCCACATCTACTCTAGCTGTCACATACAGTCACAGCATCCCTGCTCATCCCTTCTCTGGGAACACACTCTTCCATCAATTCATCACCCAGTCACTTGAGGGTCACATGTCCTTGCCACCTTTTGCCATGGTGGGCTGGAGAAAGTGAGCATTCCACTCAAACTGTTACTATCAGCTTGCCTGATACTAAAGAAATTAAACATTGAGAATGGGTATTTCTCTCCCACTCTAGGCTGGATCTGTGTCATGTACACTTGGGAGTCCTCATTTGCCATCATTTTCTGTTGCTGAGTTGGGCCAGCTATAGAGGGGAATGGGGGGGGGGAGACAGAGACAGGGACAGAGGCAGAGGCAGAGGCAGAGGCAGAGACAGAGGCAGGGGCAGGGGCAGGG